>JAQIXS010000009.1:0-98217 GCA_034700785.1 Rossiulus vilnensis
CGCCCGATATGGGACTTGAACCCATGACCCTTGGATTAAAAGTCCAATGCTCTACCGACTGAGCTAACCGGGCTACGCAGCGTCCGGGAAACAGTATTTTCAATGAGCTGCGTACGCAAAATTGTTATGACGCTTACAATCCATTATTGTTCGCAGTTTTTGAATACAAATATTGTTTATTAATACAGTGTAATACTACAAAAATATTCAAGATACATAAGAAATTTTCTTTGAAAAAAAACCCAGATGACATCTCGACTGCCGTTTTTATAAAAAAACATTGTTTAGAAATAACACTAATGAAGGCAATGCATAGCTACGCGAACATTTTTTAAGCAAAATAAATCACAATTGAACAATTTTAGCCAACATTTGCATAATAAAATTGGTTCAGAAAAGAAGTAGATTCTCACCACAGCTTTTCACCCCCTTTTGTCGATTTTTATCATATATTGGGGGATTACTCCAACCCTTACCACTAAACACTTTTGGTTCACCGTCTCATAGACAAATTGGAGAAACTAAGACATGACTCTTTCTTACATTTTCAAACAAAGAATTAAGATAAATTGATTTTCTGATCAGTTCTATTCGAAACAGTTTTCAGTTCTGCAATCCTGACCGTACTACAGAGTACTCTCAATAAGCGTATACCAAAGTTACTTTTTTGTATTTATTTTTCAAGTGTTCTATGATACCCACATGTCAGAAGTTCACATTTGCGTAGACACATATTTAATTTTAGATACTCTAAATTGGCATCCAAAAGCTGCTTTAGCTATTCGTATGCTAAATCGAGTTGACAATATGTCATTTTGTCAATGCCACTTAACGTCTATTTAATTGGTATCAAATATTTGCTTAAAGCAAATGATCTCATTAATTCTTGATATACACGTAATAATGACAGTCCCGCACAAATGAAAACATTTGGTCATAGAGAGATTCAATAACAAATCTCAAATACTAATCCTCGCTAAGCGTTTTTTATATTTATGTTTAAACAAGGGATTACATGACTTAGGCCTACATTGTATATGAACCTCCGAAGTATAGAACTTATCAACACAGGAGCCGTATTGTATGTGACCGTACGTCCTTGGCAAGTTGTGGTTAATTAAAAGCTTGACAATTTCGCAAAAAGAGTGAGTTTATATAAAATAGTTTTAAGGTCGACTAGTTACATCCAAAAGTGAGTTATTCGAAGCAATTTATTGGATTTATTGTGTGGTTTTTAGCGGTAAATTGCGATGTGATCGAAATAGCCTGCCATAGATTAAAATTCAATCAACATGTACACTTTTAACCTTGTTACAAATTCAAGTTTTATTTAATAACCTTATTTTGCAATCATTTAAGAAATAGCTTTTACAAGTAGAATCATGGATAGATTTAAAAATATATAAGATGATATGTGACAAAATATTCTAAAAATATACCTACCCATTAATACACCAAAAATATTGTCAATTGGGATGTTAAATATATTATGTAATATATCTAAAATTATATTGCATGCAATATATTTGAAAATATATTCTGACAAATGTTAAACTATTATAAAACTATATAATACTATTGACCAAATAATTGCAGATAGGTTCATGATAATTCTTGTATATTTCTGATATTCTGTCTTTAGAATATTTTGTCCCACAGTATCCTATACGTTCTGAGATATATCCCAACATCATGTGGGATAAGTAGTTCACAAGTAGAAAATACAAAAGTGCATTGCCCATTTCTATCACATGTACACTGTACATTCATCACATGTCTATTTGAACAAATTCCATACAAAATAATTGACGCTTGCCATTATTTAACGCAGCTGAACGATTATGAAATTTGCAAGGACACTGATGGAACACTCGTTGAAAGTGATACACGTTTGACTCGTGCATGTATTTTTAAGTAATTGTATACTTATCACACACAAAGAACTCAGTAAGTGTTTGAGTCCGCATGAAGCGACGTGTAAGACACCCGGTATTAAATACTAGCCAGCATGCGAGCCTTGATAGTATTTCACCATGAAGATTAACAGTTTTTTTACCAATTTAAAAATTTGTTTCATAACCCACCAATTTACCAACAATGCGTTCCTCTGCTCAAATCCGTGTACTTGCATCAAGGGATAATCCTCTAAATTCTTAATAGCCTCAATAAAACCCCCTGCATTGAAGCATAAAATAATCATACGCAGTGCATAATGAAATCAGCGAAGCAAAAGCACACTTGATTAGCCAGTTTTACGTGCACCCAGTTAATTTTCGCCATGTTGTTTACCTCGACCGGGAAAGCGTAAATTATAATTGCAGCAGTCCAGCAACAGTTTCAACAGAATCGTCCTCATCATTCAACTTGCGTGTCATTTTGCTCGTTCGGTAACGTGAGCTTACACCTGCAGCTTATTGGCTGGTTTAATTCAATTTCTCGAAAATCTCATTAAAACGAAGCTTTGCAAACGCTCTTAAAAGCTAATGTAATTTTACTCCACAGACATCATGTTTGCAAAATTCGACGAATGCGGTTGGCCTAATGGATGGCAATCATTGCTAACTCACGAATTGGGCTGCGCTGCGTCCCAAGGGGGGACAAATTCGCCCGATCTCGTTGAGGCCAACTCAAATAAAAACGGGTAAATAATCCCACTTACATTTTCGTTTCGCCAACTACTCCAATTCCTAACCTCTCTATCGGCTAAAAAGGACCGTTTATGCCCCAGTATGTAGGAGTGTGTTCTTTGAGCTGGCGTAAACATACAGACTAAAAAGAAAAGGCTCAAAAAAAGAACCAAAATTGTTCACACAAGTTACGCCGTATTTCTACCAAAATTAACTTTGGACAGCAGCGCTCGACGACAATCTATGATGCTTGTCAAGGGCATGATTTTAAATCCAAATATCAATCTGTTCAAAATGTTAAGGACTGACATCGTATGCTGCTGTCCAAGGTCCAAGTCCCTCGCTAATCTTCTGGCTGCTTGTGCAGTCAGCAGAAACGGTCGAATAAAATAATCACAGCCATCTAGAATCATGAAAAATGCAAGATACGTTCCACACAAGAACGTTCCAAGTTGAGAAAATGTATTGGATACGCCTTAGCATTTCGTGTGTGCATCACGATCTATTGAGCCACCAGATGCTGCACTATGGCAATGAAAAGCGAAATGTGGGTTTCATTTCAGGACCGTGCGTGTACTTGAGTATTGCAAATTATGAAGCTGAATTTATGAGGAGCTCGTTTCAACCCCGAATTATTGTCGAACGATCGCCCGTAATGTATTCGCAACATGTTAACTGAACAGCATCTACAAGTTGGCTTTCTACGCTCACGAAAGCACTTTTTCGTGTACGACAGATGCAATATATGATCCATTAACTGTGTCCTTGCTTCTTTCAATGGGCTCACTATTGCATAGAAAACCTTTCATAATGACATTAAGAGCAGACCTCGCAATTTTCTTCTGAGAAACGATAGGATAGCATTGAATTAAGCATGCAGCAGGCCAACACACGCGCGCCATAAATCATCTGAAAAAATAGCCCATAATTAGGTGCATCCAATTTGCTCCATTTGCATCCTTCCACCGTGCCCATTTAGATACAAAGATATTCACTCGTCACACGTGATGATTTGAACTCTACTCTAAATTATGGCTGTGCATGTAAATATATAAATTATAGATATATTTTCTAGTACATGCATCGTAATATGGAAGAGTAATTTGATCAAGCTTTGGGGGGGAGAAAAGCAATTTTTAAATTGGTGGTAGCTTCGGAGTGATGAGCAGTAGAACAAAAGTTAATACGCATATATAATAAATCAGGTAATTTTAAATGAACAAAATACAAATTACGCATGCGATTAATATTTATCCACAATAAATACTATAGAATTACTTTTTTTTGTAACTAAAAAATAGAATACAAAATGGAATTTTTTTATTTTATTATAAAAATAGCACATCAGTTTGCGTTAATTGACAAATGTACACACTTTAATTAGTCTTACCTACTGGTATAGTTTATTTACTAAACTATGTGTATTAAGATAAAATACACTAACAATTGTAAGATACTGTTAATCAACGGACAAAACAGGGTATTCCCGAACCGTTTTACTTTATTCAAACATATTCAATTCCATTCAACGCAATACCTTACATTACTCAAGGATATGCCGTGTGGTATGGTTGGCGTAATCTATCAGTCCAATTTATTCGGTAAATTCCGCCGCACTCACTGCTCATTGCTAAATTGAATTTTTTGTAGCTTAAGGAAGATAATTCCAGCGTTTGATAGCATGCTTTTATGCCACAATTTGTAATTACTACAGAAATGGGTCACGTGAAATCATATACGTGCATCATGTGAATGTTAATTGTGTTTCCAAAGTGCATCCCGTGTATCTCTTGTCTGAATTCACACGTCACTAACATATTGCGCCCAGGGATTACAATCAACCACAACAGTATCAACATGTTTTAGGTTTGATGAAAACTTCGTTGCAAGCTCTGAATATAAAAAACAGGACGAAAATTAAACGCGGCGCTCCAGCAAGAACTCTAAGCTGCGAAAACGCTCGCCATCTGTCTCCTTCTCACAGTTTACTTTGTTATCTTGCGCAATTACACGAAGATCCTTTACTTTTTTTACATAAACTCATCATCTTTCTGGCAGCGCCCACTGACGGAGAGGACTTGGACCGGAACTGCACGCAGCTGGGCTTCTGCTGCTGCACGGACATTATTGTCAATGTTGATTTTGTATGACAAAGCATCGATTCCTTTTAATGCAAAGACCAGGCCCTTGTGGGCTGTGGACGCATGCTCCTGCCTGCCCTTCGACAACAATTTCATCTTAATGTAGGCCAATGTAGGCCAGAGCACTCCGCCGCAGATATTTTCTCGCCAATAATCGATATTCATATGGGCTGATGTGCACCTGAACGCAGCTTGATATGTCAACCATCTTTTAATACCTTATTTATTCGATGGCAGCGTGCGACGTTGCTTGGTGAACGAACCGATGCTATCATTCGCATGATCAGATTGAACACCTGTTTATTCCCAAAGCGATAAAAGCGCATCCCCAACAAGAAAACGATGCTGGAGCAAACTTGCATGCATTTTGTTCAGTTTTAACGAAAGTGCCTCATTAACGCCAACTAAGACGTTCTTGGCACACCTGCTCCCAGCTCATTCGGAGATGGAACGTTCATCAAATTAGCTTCTCGGCAGCTCTCTTATCAAGAAAACTGATGCGATTCGGTTAACTGCCAATGCATGCAATGTGACATGTATGTATATGTCTGTCTGATATGGCATAAGCAATACAATTGATGTACGAGGGAAAGCATACCGATGTTACACAATTCGAAGATCTAGAAAGATGCATGAGCAGGGCAGAATGCTTGGAAAGGAGCACCATAATACATTGCTTTCTTAAGTCCTTATAAAATGGTCGTTTGTACACGGTGAACACGATATATATATATCGTGTAAACTCCCTTTAGCTTTACAAATATTTTTGTATCTAGCTACAAGTACTGTATTTCGAGGTGTAGTATATAAATATATATATATATACAAAAATATTTGTAAAGCTAAAGGGAGTTTACACGATTCGTATGTATTCTCTGAAAAATGATACGCCACTCTAGGCCGTGTGTTAGTGAACATGACAATAATGTCGTGTACGCCGTTTTGTGATAATCTGATATATCGTCGGATTTATCAATGCGCTTTTGTGCAAGATTAAGTCTTAAGCTACATGTTCTTAACCTTTTTTGGGCCACAGAATCCTTTGAAGGCTTCGATAGACAGGCAAAGCCTATGGGAAGTCTCAAAATATTTTAAATGCATACCTATAATGTCTGTTAATACTGGTTAAATCATGTTGGAATTCGTTGTTATAAATGCTAGTGTTATTAGTAGGAAATTAAAGGTGAAGTATTACCAAATAATGCGCTGTCAAGTAGCGCTGGTCAAGTAACACAAACAGAGTAGGATTACAACGGAAAAAATTATATTGAAATGCAGCTATCAAATATTTAAAAATGAATGTTAATCATCATAAAATAGAAAGAGTACGCAAAATTAAACTTTCAATTAAGCATCACATAATGTGTTGCAATCAAATCTTTGCCAACAACTTTGCCAGTTTTGGGTGCAATATATTGCAGTAGGTAATTTGCAAAATCAAAATCGGGGTTTATACGGCTACTTCTTTTGTTCTTAAGCTTTCTGAAAATTTCATGAATAGCGAATTTCGTCTTTTTTGTTTCAAATAAGTTCGTATATCAATGTGGTGACACCACATGCTGAATACAATATACATGAACACATCGCCATGACAGTTTTCGATTTTCGTATAGGACTATACTCTTATTTCTACCCGTTATCTGAGACGCGACTGACATTCTGTACTACAACAACATGCAATAAGCCTACATAGTATGAAATTCATAAAAATGCATAGACTGAGTATAAAGCATCTGGCTTCCGCAAAATTGAAATATGTCAGAGGGTCTCTTATATCTCAGGAGGAAATCTCGCATATATCAGATGATTTCATGAACTCGAGCCTTTTAGCGAAACATATTATACAGTAGAAGAACCCTCTGTTGAAATGTATACAGTTACAAATGATATATGCGAGCGATACATATATAGGCTAATATATACTGCACGCAGATGCACCAATGTTTCCAAGTTTGAAATCGATAGGTAGCTTACATTTTCATTAACTAAATTAATAAAATGGAGGCCGTTTGCGGCGTTGAGATAAACAACCCTTCACGGCCTAAAGCTCAAGGTGATAAATAAACCATGCGATGCGTTGTAAAAGCTCAATTTCCAGGAAATAGGACCACATTTACAAATATACCACATACAAAAATAGGACAGGGTGTTCTATAATTCATGTAATTGCCTATTTCTGTAAAATCGAGCGAATTTAAAATGACCGGATTATTAGGTTTACATTTATATAAAAAATTACAAATATAAAGTAAAATTACAAATATAAAGTAAAATCACGCACAAAAGTAACAAGAGCTCCATAAGCCTCCATGGAAATTTCAGAACTTGCAGTTGCATTTGGGAACAGTTTTTAAAAACATTTCACGGGTTATTTTCTGCACTGTTATATTCCATATTCCCCTTTAAATATCATTCCTTTAGTGCAGGGTGTTACAACAAAAATTCGTTGTTTTATTAAGGATTTATCATGAACTACGAGTCTGAAAGTATATTATGCAAAACTTTATGCATACGTTGTATAAATTATAAGAATATGTTTAAACTATTACAATTATGTAATTGTGTTTTTGCATATTTCAAAGCAGTAAGCATATAATTAAAGCTTTTGTTTAGCAGAAATTCAGACGATTTCATAGAAATACTCAGTGTAGCATTTTGTTGGCGATGAAATGATATTAATCATAACATTAAATGATAACCACAATGCAACTCAAGTTAAACTATCTAAAAATGTTCAGAAAAAAAGCGTGAAAGCATTTTTTTTGGCAATATTCTCCAGCCAAAATTGCTAAAATTATTCGTCAGTCTCGGCATGTTTGAAAATCAATGGACATTTATAGCCTCGTTTTCCAGGAATTTAATAATAATTTGATTTTCTCGTCCGGCTTATTATGTTACTGATTCCTCGATTATAACGCCAGCTAAAAGCAATGTTCCATGCAATATGTAGATATGATAAAACGACAAGTGACGTCTACATGACGATTAGTGTAGTCATGCGAAATTGCGAAATATGGCTATTGGAATTGGAATATAATTTTATCTAAACGTGTATAAGGATCCATGACCATTTAAAGGGTGATTCATATATACAGACAATGAATGTATCAGAAGCGTAGCGTAACAGACACGAAATGTTGGATAGTATTTACTTCTAAACACATACAGTAAACGTGACAGACACTAGATAAATTTAAACTAACCTTAATCTCATTTGACAACTGCGTGACAATACGTTCTTAAGGACTTCGAAGTTTTTATAATGACTTTCAGTACTGAAGTTGAAATACATTTAAGCAAATATATCAATTTAAAACGTTTTACAAATATTTTGATTGATATCAAACAGTTGGCCGAAAAATAATATTTTTAAGAGGATATGTACGGTTGTATTTAAAGTATTTTTGATATTTTTTTAAAATTATGTTTCAACCAAGTCAGAAAAATATTTATTTCCGAAATATTTACAGTACCGCTTTTAATTTAACAACTTTTCAAGGAATTTATAATAAATTTCTCGATGAAGGATTAAACTTCAAACATTCAACGAATTTAATTATTGAAAGCCCGGATTTATTTAAAATTAACAGCAATAAAGCACACACCATTTCATAAAGTTAACGAAGTCCACAAAGAGTCCTTGACAACACTCACTATTCCTTGAAAATGTGAGATGTTACAAAAACATACTTATGATTAAATTTGAATCGTGTTGTTTTTAGTACGCGTAAAAGCTGACTTCTAATAATAAAAGTGCATAATTGGGCGAATGTAATGAAATATTATACTGTAGACACAGTACCTTTACGGTAATTGCTAAGCATCATCAAGGAAATGCGTCTCTTCACCAACTATCATTTGACGAAGGTTCTGATTACGAATATTTTAATTATATGTTTACTTTATTCCGGATAATACGAGCGTAAAATAAAGTAATCAATGAAGTCAATATTTTTTTAAATAGCAATAGCTATATCGTCTCGCTTCGTCAATATTTAATGAACTTAAGTCAATAAGTAAAATTTAGGAATATAGCTCCTGAAATCAACTCACGTTACACGGGTAAATAACTTTCTCAATACGTCAACAGAATTAAGGTTTTTGCATTACGTTCATCAGACGAATGCATAGATATCAGGCCAAAATTACAGATGTTCTGAATACGTTAAATCATCGCAAAAATAGTGTTGAAAATTCTGCATCGAATACTTTTGTTACCGTTTTTTGATTATTTTGTCTATCATGCCCTTTCTGCAGCTCATTTGAAAATTTCTGATTCCGTGGTACTTGTATATTGTCTTGCCAACAAATAAGAGTTATGTTTCATGGCTGGACGCATGTTTGCTTTTTCTAAATTGAGATGTTTGTGAAATAGTTTTGTTTCCCAAGTATTCTCTGTCATTAGATGCGAACAAGAGTATAAGTTTACATGACATTACTAGTAAATAAAATCCATTTCTTTAAAATTCGCCAATAACAATAAGTACTTACATAACAAAAAAAAAGTCTATACATTTTTTCTTATCCTAAAAGCCCCGCATGAACACTAGTTTTTTAAAGCTTCCATTTCCTATGGCAAGCTAATGAGTGGAAAATTTTTTTGTGTGGAAAATCTAGTGTTATTCATTCAAAAATAGTCGTAAATCTGGTTTATCTCGCTTGATATGCCTCAAATGTCACACAAAAAATAAATTTTACAAAAATCACCTCTGTTATATCGAAACAAAACGTCGATCTTTGCAAGCAAATCGCAACGTGTTCCAAACTGCAACACCAGATTAACATAAGGGACAAAGGCATACATCATAAATCACGATAATCACAACGTTCATCATATTACTGGCACGTCGTTCTCTACAGAAACCCATTTATCCTCGGTTATCGGTCTTATATGCTGGGAAGAAGCATCAGCTTCGCTCCACTGCCTGTCGGAAGGCGCTATACAGTACTTTCTATGATTAAAATACCTATTAAGGGCTCTTAGATTGGTACTGTACTGTGCACGCAGATGCATTACACCACTTGTGAATTTAGCTAGTACAATGCATTTTAAGCCTCACTTGTGTAAACGCCTCAAAGTTTCTATTTTTTGAAACTAGTATAGGTTGATGCAAAGGTTATACGAGAGTTCCTTTAGTGAATTCTCAGAAGAAATCAAACTCATAAAGTTAAATATCTATTCCCAATAATACCTAATTTTTCGACTTTTCTGCAAGCTTTTTCTGATTCACAAAAATGAATGAATAAAATAGTATTTACCTTATTATGAGGGAATAGAATTAGAAGGATGTTCTAAATTGTATGTCCAACATCGAAATATTTTTGCACTTGCTTCAAATACGTAATATCAAGGCTACTGTATATTGATACATTCCTGTACAGAATTAAGAGGTCCATTAAGTTCTATCAAATTTTATAAATCTGGATAATATCCAGTTTAAAAAAAAAAACTTAAATAACCATCTTCGGAGGTTTCATTGCGTGGGGGATGGAAGCTCTATTTTGGCGTTTGTGTGCTAGATTTTTTTTTCCGTATCGAATATGTTAGACCTTAGCGGATAATCAATTCTACGCGGAAGAAAATAAATTTAGAATGTCTAATAATGTGGCAGTGTGGGCAATTTTTGCTCACAATGTCAGACTTTAAAAAGCGTATTTAAAAAGTATTCAAACGCGCTTAGATCTTTATCGGCTGCCATACATCTATATCCGTGCCATACAAGCTCAGCGATGTTGTAAAAAAAAGTTTAAAAAACAAGCTCAACTTTTACTTAGCATTTTATCTTAGCATTACACTTAGTATTCAAGAACAGCTCGTTTTGGAAAATTTGGTATTTTGTTCAATCGATCAACGAACGCATGAATGCCTGGAACGTCTCCAGACGGCAAAAAAGTGGATGTACGTTTGAGAAGGAAACGTGTAATTCGACGACGAACGATGACTGATTTTTCACAAAAAACAGTTGTTTTTGATAAAACTGAAGGGCTTGGAAGTGCCAAAATTTCCGTTTTCAGATATCGTCTTTCACTGGGTGTTTGAAAAGTGTCGCGTGCAAGCGGCTTCAGCTTGATGTCGACGCAGCGTGCTATTAAACACGCACATTGACGTCTCTTTTGTTTTGACAAAAGATTTAATTAAACCGCTTGTTATCCGCGTCACCTAAGATGTTTACGTAATGACGGCTTTCGTTGCCATTTTCGAGCTGATTCGCTTCATCTCCATAAACATTCTTCTGTGACAGGGCGGAAAGGCGGTGAGTTTTTCAAAAGCTCATTTCGGTTGGCTTTATCTACACCGTGCCCAAAAACGTATAATTAATGACAACACGCCCTGTTATACACCAACCACGTTATCATCGCACCATTTGCAGTTATGCGGGCGGAACAATAGCACCAAATTCATGCTTTTTCCCCCATGGCTAAACATTCAGACAGGCACACTGGGTCGATTTCTGCCACCTGGGGACACAATTACAACAAAGACTACCAGTCTTTTGTATTTGCACAATTATAGTTCTGTGTCCGCTCAATACGTTTAAATACACATTCATTGATCTCATCAGCCCCTCATGGGCGGTTTGCAAGTGGCGTTGGGGCTGTCACAAACATCAAAAGTGATACAGGAAGCAATGTGACAACTCTGACGTCATTACGAGCCCCAAACCCAATAAACATAACAGATATCCGTTGTGAAGTCGACGAGTTTAGATAGTGTCAGATCGATAAGTTCTGAAGTTCACGTTTATACTTAGAAATGGACCAATTGAAGACAACAAGATGATCCTTGTTCAGTACTTGGGGACAAATTGCATCATTAATTCAATTTTTTTTTAATAAGCCTTGTTTGCGCTAGCTCAACGCCTGTTAAGAACAGCAATTTTTCTAGAAGCCAATTGGTTTTAGAAGGCGGAAATGATTGATGGGGCTGAACTTTCCAAACAAGCATAAGCAAAATGTGCAGGCAGAAGATTGCAAAATAATGACCATAAATGTAAGCATAAACAGAGCACAAACAGCATAGCTATACGCGTAAGCTGCATACGTATATTGACGTGGACCAACAGTACATGTACATGTATATTTGCAATGCATATCACCCTGACCTTACTGTCTTCGTTAGCAAAACAAGTAAAGAATTTCAAAACTTTGTGTATATTCACATCTTTCTAAAGCATGTTGTACATGTATAACAATAATAGCGCCGGAAGTTTCATAAATTTATCCCATGCGAACATAAGCAAAGTTTTTTAGAACTGTAACTATAAAAGTCCATAAAAGTCCATTTGCACTCATGAAAACTTCATAGATCTAGATACATGTATTTCAAACTATTCATCCATACAGTAGATCTTTAGGTACACTTGCATATTTGCAGTAAAACTGTAATAAATGGATAAGTCATGGTTTTTAATTGAGTTTTTGTATACAATCATGACAATAAACAGCTTTAACGGAAACAGGAAATTCATTCTGGGAACTTCATTAATGAGTCGAAATAATAACCGGCAGAGAAATTAAGGTGCAGCGTAAATATCGTAGTTTTGAACCAATAATTTCGAAAGTAAATTTGGGAGTATAAGGCTGCAGAACAAACACGTATTAAACTCGAACACGTTAAAACAAGAATTCATCTTTCTTATCGAGCAATTTATCGACATTTGGGCGGATACAATAACCATATAAACAGTGTTCACGGATGCACGACTGAGTAATAATTACGAAGGATGCATTTTGAAAATATCTCATACCCCCAGGGAAAATCACGAGGGAAGAGAACAAACATGCGAGATGTAACCGATTCCTTTATTGAAACGGGTATTAAAAACCTCATCAATATTGCTTCTTAAGGGAAACTGACAGCAAACAATGGGCCGTTCAAAAAGAACGTTTTTGAGAAATTGATAGGTGAGCGAAACACTATCAGGATTGAAAAACCAATTTTGTCTAACATGATTAATCAAAATTGAGTACAGGATATATTTTACTTCTCCAAGACGAGCACATTTTTGTTCTTCTGCCAGTTTAGCATTGGTGATGCACAGTACATGAATACTGATGCCCATAAATAGATCGTAGTACACAAGGATCAGATGATAGAACATAACTTGAAACTACCAATTTATATCACTTATCATTAGTTTAAATTTACGAAGTTATGATTTATAATTGCGGGTTTTTATAATTACATATATATCAATAACTGGCTTAAGGCCGAGTCAAAAGGATGCTTACCATGCAAAAATGAGATATTTTAGGTTCACATAATTATTATAATTACTAACTTTGTTTTGGAATTGATAATTTCGTCATCCACTAGAGTCTCCGTTATGGTTTCTAATTTCAACTTGTATAAGTTCATTTTTTTAAAATATTTACCCATACTTTTATTCGCTATTCTCGTTCTAGGGACGTAGCTGAAGGAATTCCGGTAGACAATCAGGATCTCGTCCATCTTTTCTGCTTGTCCCAGTTACTAATTCGCGAGTTGAAAAAGTGCAAACGCTTGGTTGGAGCCGTCCCAATGGATATGACTGACTATTTACGTAAGTATCCATTCGGCAGAGAAAAGTATCGTTTTCTTATCTTTTAGAAAAAAACACACACTCTAGTACTCGGCTTATGGCCCCTTTGTCGGTTATCCCCTATCAAAACAAATTTAGTCAAAAAAATTGAAAACTTCACCCCGTTTAACAGAAATATTTACGCACAATTAGTATATTTAATTAACTCGCATATATAATTTCACTTCAGGCGATTGTGTGTTTTAGGCGACGTAGTGATGCAGTGCCAAAGTATCCAACTTTCTTCCCAATAGGGATTTTCCATGCAACTGCACTCATCGTGTTTCATCTCGAACAAGGCTTCATTAAATTAAATTGGGGATTCATATTAAAGCACTGGGAATATATTCTGTTACTTATTGATTTCGTCCCAGAAAATTCGAGGCTTTGTAGTCGTCATGCTCATCTTTTTTATCCAATATAGAAACAGAGCCAGATGAAACTTGATGTTATTAATAATCAAAGTCTGCCAGTTTCTGCCTAGTTTAATAACGTTTCCAAGCGAGCATTTCACAAAAATTGGAATTTAGCGGAATTTTGATATTGATTGCCCGATTCCCAAAATTTTTTTCATTATTTTTCAACCGACCATATGGATGTAAGGCGTTTCTTTAATAATTAGCATTTCTAAATAATTGTTATGAAATGTGCAGACTAAAATGCATTACTGTTAATATTTTCAAAACATCTTCGCCTTATTTGGTTCAATTGATTCATAAATTTTAATACATTTTATAGAGAAATATAGGCTAAAATTCTTAATTTCTCAACATTTCTTTAAACTTAATTTATTACACTATTGGGCGAATTTTACTTCTCATTCGTCGCAATTGTGGCTACTCTTAAAAATAAGTGTCCATTCCTTATTTAGATCAACCACAAAGAAGCCTCCCTTTAGTTGATATTTGAGTTTAGGCTCCGATTAACAAGCGAAGAAGTTACTTTATTCTAAACTATTATACGTTTACACTACAGTTGATGCGTGTTTTCGTCTCACGGCCTATAATTTCTTTAATGATTTCGCAGTCAATCGTCCAGGGCCTTCAGGGATGAGTGTACTTGGCCAGATTATTATGTTCCAGTTTGCACCTGATTTCACTCAAGAGGAACTAACAAATATTGACAGGTACTGATGGAGTGTGCATGTGTATTAGTAAAGTGGTTTTTGCGGACAGGAAATAAATTGCATCACTGGTGGTGGAAAATGAGTTAGCACCTGTGTGGATGTCATTCCCAAACGATCCAGTGAATTATGGGAGACACTATTAATACAATGGATCGATATAATAATGGCATCATCCTCGTTCTATACCGAACCACCATTGGCAATATTTCACATTTTTTGATCGTGGCCTGAAACAACTTGACCGTAAAGATTAGGTATGGAATTATTGGGTGCGAGGCAAACCCGACTGTATGGATCTCCGATAATTTTAATATATTGAGCAATATGTATCAAAACATAATATCTTAATGATATTGCATGTCCGATGATGAACGCAGCAAAACTCGAGGTCATTTTAATTTGCTTGTTATTCTAGACCGTTGCAATATACTAAACCCTCCTGGTTATTGGAGGGAATTGCTCAACTCGTAGAATTAAGATGTTGACCATAAACATAAAAAACAATTTTCCCGCATAGTACATTTCCATCATCATATGTAAAAAATTATAATTGCTTTGTGTCACAGAAGTTTCAGCTTGCATGAATTCAAGTGCGTCTTTACATAGCACATCAACAATTATCAATTGTTAACTGATTCGCAGGGATACGGAAGAAGTCGGTCATCTTGTGGCAGAAATGCAAGAATTCTTGCCCAAAGAAGAAAATGGTAACTCGCATTGCATGCTCTCATTATTGCTTAATATCACCGAAAATATACCGCCTCGTAAAAAAAGAAGGCGTCAGCACAAAAATAATTAAAAGATCGAGCACGTCATAAGCCTTCATTGCGCTCCTATTATAAACTATTACATAGAGCTTTTCAATGGCGATATAATAGGGTTGATTGAGGTTCTATGCAACTACAGCCCTTTTATTACAAAGTCGCACATTGCATGTGTGTATATAGCTTTCAAACTCACGCAATTCATAGTTTCCAAATATATCATCAATAAAGGCCAATTTTTTTAAATCAACAAAGCTTAAAGTCAAACAAGAACAAACAGCGCAATAGCAATCATAATAGCGTTATTTATTTTTGAAAAAAAAAATAATTTCAAAGAAAACATTATTTCCGCTTCATAACCCAATAAATAAACGCTGTGTTGCTTGCAGCTGCAAGCCGATATTCAAAGTCCCAAACTTGATTTACTATCAAAATTCGATTTAGCATTGCACTTTATATGCGTGCCCTTAAATCAAGTAAATCCATAAGAACACGATGGAAAGCAAGTTTTGCGCAGAAGAAAACACGAGGCACGCACTCGATACTTGAAATATTTTACCTCCCTGACGATATAAGGCGTGTGTGAATTTATAATTTAACTTCAACTTTATCTCTTAATGCCTCATTTAAAGCAAAGTTTTGACGTGATTTCATGGTCCAAACGCTATCAAAATTGGACTCGAGCTTCCTGCTCTTCCACGGCGTGAATTTCATAAAGGTTGCGCAATTTTACGTTGGCCTTTGCGTTAATTACGTCATTATTCAGCCAACTAAACGACGAGATATATAGGTGTACTCATTTTGGTGCAAACATTCACTGATCAGCCAGCTCGATCTGGACTGGCTACGGTAAAACACGTCGTTTGAAGCTAGACATAGGATAAACTTTTTTGGCCTATAAAACCCAAACGACTTTTCATAAGGCACTTCAGGGAACACTTTAATGCATTAGCCATAATACCTAAGACATAATGCAGACACCCAAATGCTCCTTTTGTGCTGGTGATAAATAAATCCGAGCATAAAGTTTACAATCATGCTGCTAGAATTACCGCTTAGACGTGCTTGAGACAATGTCCGCACACAAATATTACTGATCCATAAATCGACAGTTGATTCTTACAAGTTACGGCATAATAGCTAATATTATGTTGCTTGTGTTACACATGTATTCTGTTAAAAGACTACATGCACATGCAAAATACCCTATTATAAAAATACATGATCTTCTAAAAACATGCAGAAGGTAGATCGCTTTGTCAAACTATACCGCGGAAAACAACAGGGATATTGAAAAATCATGTCATTATTTTTGGATGTAATGACATGCAATGACGACAACAGTTTTTACTTTGTAGTAGTTTTTGCCGTTTCCTCTAGTCTAGCCCTTATAAATTCAAAAATGTAATTTTCTCAAGTTAAGGTTAGAAAAAATGCGTCATTTTCAATTCACACTCCGTTGTCTTTCCTTTCAAATTCTACTTTCATTTAGGTAAAAATCAAGCATTTAAGGAAGAAACATTCACTCGTTGGCAGCGCAGACGAAGGAAAAACACAATGTAAGTCAAAAGTTTGAATGGTCTTTAATCTGTAAGCTTTCACTTCAAAACACTTATCGGATGAGAAAATTCTTTAGAATAAATTGCTTTAGGATCAATTTTCCTATACGTAGTATGATGGTAATTAACATAAACGGGAGCAAATGGGAGGGACAAGGAGTTATTACGATTTTTACCATTTAGTCCATTCTATTACATGTTTAGACAACATGCCTTTAAACATGTGTACACACGCCTTTTTATTGCTTTCTTTTCATGGGGTAGCCCGCTTTGAATACCTCGCATTCGTGGAATATATTAAATAAAGGGCACACGATGATTATAATCCCTACCAGGTCTTCTATGTCATTTTATAGCGATCGTTTAGTTTACCCAGAGTGGCTGGCGAAGGGCTACTCATTGTGGAAATTCACGTCACGCAGAAATGTTACTTTACCTCGGGCTTTGTCCAACACCATTTCACAACAAATGGCATACGCTTGTGTCGACTTGTATTTCTCTTACAGTGTAATCTACCCCTACACTTGACATTTGGCGAACATTTCTGAATAGTGCCAAAACGATTTTTTTTATCTAAATGTCGAAATAGTTGAAAGTTCGACTCAAGTTTTAAGTATGAGAAATCAAAATTTATCAAGCTCCTTGCAACTTTGCGAGCATCAGTTGTTATTTCCTAAAATGTTGCCTAACGTACGAAAATGTGAGTCTGACCTCACATAACTTACATGTATGATAGATATACAGTGTATAATAAACAAATCAATAGGGGATACTCTTTGAGTCTTGACAATAGCGAACCTATAAAAAGCTGCCCTAAGCTGCACCCCTAAAACTCATAAATTATTTAACCTCAGCCATAAGAGCAAACTAAGTCGCCTACTTCTGTGCATCATCATGCAATGATTTACATGCACATGGCAACATTTGCCTGTTTTAAAGATCCAGCACATGTGAATTTTTTAAAACGGTTTTTTGGGAAGGCTCTCGATTTCATGTCACAATTCGGGATGAATCCATGCATCATGATTAGTCCTTGCATGGGCTGTTTTTTGAAACTGCTTCTCAACATGAAAAACGATTATGAACCGAACATTGCCAACAATGACCGACGTCTATGTTGACGACCAATGAACCGTAAAGGCGATAGAGCATGAATCGATTGAAACTGCCAAACTGGTCTCGTATGGCAGGGCAGCCTATGAAGACACAAAAAGGAAAGGAGAAAAGAATTGCCACCAGAAACAGATGACAAACAGACGTACAGACAGCAACTGATCCAAGGGTTGAATAGGGGCACAATTCCCATGTCATTGTTCAGACAAAATACAACAATCGTCTAAATTTCCTTTCAATTCAACTCAACTCCAAGTATTGGTACCCTACTGGCAGGACCAGTAGGGTACAGCGCAAATCTATGGGAGTACTATGCGCAATTTCCAAGATTACTTTACTTTTTTGGTAGAAATAGATTGTTATTGTTATTGCTAAATTTAAGATGCTGAAGTTTTACGTAGTTATCAACGTTCGTTCTAACCTTGAAATTTTTATCGGTTTACTCACACGAATACTTGAAATTTGCATGAACAGTGTAGGCCTACATGCGTGTTGCAATATAATCTGAATAGTTTATTTGGCAAGTATAAACTGTTTCTATTAAGAATAACAACGAACTCCGTTTTCAGAAAATAAAATCTGAACAACATTTTAGTAACACTTCAGATACCTTTAAAGTCTGCGGACGGGGGACTTCCTTGCACAATAATCGTCTGACGTGACACCAAAACGAAGCACAAAAACTGCGAGCTAGCGAAATTATACTGGCGAAACGAAAAAGTAGCATTTTTTTCTGAGCTGGACAACCGGACGTCACTGAATTAATTACTCCACTGAAATTACCTCCTGCCCTTACTTAAGGAAATTGACATGCCTGCGCATGTATTTTTAGTCTCTGTGCAAGGCCTCCATCGTATTATGGAGAGTTATTGTCATACAACGTTATGACTCAGAAAGGAGGCCTTTGCATAGAGGCTACCAGACTTTGGTCGTTTAATTAGCAGTGATTTTCAACCCCGCGCCGTTTAATTAAAGTATAGTGTACATTCCAGACATGCAACAATTTTAGCTAAGGTTTTTCTTCAATTCCTTGCATGTATTTCCCCGTGTAGAACTGGTCGTCGGCTTCAATCTACCGAATATACATCATATGTAAACGTGCCCTTTATTTATAAAAAAAAATTAAAAAAATAAACGTGGAAAACATGTATAGAGCCAGGGCAGACCCAGAAGAAACAAAAATATAGTGGGGCAGCAGATTTGAAAAAATAAGGCGATGGGAATCATTCTGAAAAATACACGTAAGAAGGATCGAATAGTTGTTGTTAAAGGGAATTTGAACTGCTGTAGTAAAGGAAAACTTGGAAAGATAAAAAATAACAGTACACATGCACATGTACTGTATATTATCTTATATCCAGTTATGAACCAGAATGTTAAAAAAATTATCCTTTGAACATTTCGTTGATTTTAATACGCATTTTAATTCACGGCTTATTTCAGAAAATGGCAAAGGTTGCTTAAAGCCAATTGCAGATGATGAATTTTATGAGGGAATACCGAAGAATGAGACGAAGAAGAAGAAACGAACATTTACAGGCCTCATTACAGAACATTCAAATGCGCCTTCTTTCTAATATTTGATGGCAATAAAAATAATGAAGTGAAGGGTTGCAACTACTCTAGCGTAGCGTATAAACACGCAGGAAGTAGGTCTGGTACATTTAGATTAATTTCAACTATCTACAGGCTCAGCTATCTAGTGTCATGAGGCATCGTTAGATGAAATTATCGCTGTAGGGGCCTATAGTATTGAGAATTGTTAATTGCAAAGCTAGCCATGTTTTATCTCGTATTAACACTGAATCTTTACTCAAAACCCAAGTTTTATTTTCTATATAGATCTTATAATAAATACTACGATGGTTGCATTGTTCATTTCGACGATTTCGCAGTTATAAAACTATTTTACAGTGCACCGATTTTGTAACAACAGTCCACTTATCGTCGCCTTTGTGTGTTCATTACTTCCTGTTATCGATAATATTAATTGTATAAATGAGCACTTTGCTTTTCTAAACTACTTTTAGACTGCATGATAAACAGGATTTTCTAACACTTTTATAATACTCTTATTAACTCATGTACTAACATATTGTAGTTAAACAGCTTCCTTTCTCCTACCATATTCGTTTTGTCTTTATAAACATGATGGTACCTTTAACATGGTTTGAATACCATTCATCATAGAAAGGTTCATTTTTATAAAGTATTGATAATGTAGCTAGCTGCTTGAACTCGAAGACGTCATCTGATTTCGCATGATAAAGCATCTAGGACAACCCCTAGAACTGATGGAACATACCAAAAACATGGAAGAATGGAAGAAATGCCAATTCAAATTTTGTAAAAAAAAATATAAATTTAAAAATTATTTATCTTAAAGTTAACAAACGTTATATTAAAATGTTATAGGCAAAATGTTTGTAATTCATAACATGTTTGCGTGAAATTCATGTTTTTACCATATTCATCTTAACAGAATTCCTTAAAATGTGTTACAATTTCAACGAAAAAGTACAATGATACGGAAATAAAATTGTGAGTAAAACTTTTTATTACATACACAAGACTTCTTCAGTTAAGTAATAACATGGAAATATTTTCTCAACTAAAATGCAACAACATTAGCTTGAAGGCCAAGCTCTCGATCTACACATGTAAATCTACGAAATAACTTATCAGCTGTGGAAATTGCGTGCCCATTCCCAACATCGATTATACACAATTTCAACGGTAAGAACTATTAATATAATATCAAAAATGGATGGTGTGCAAAGCACGACAGCATTGTAAAGACTGAGTGCAAATTATTTCACAGATCATTTACTTTCAAAGCCTTTAGGATCGACATTTCTTAAACGAATCAAATAAGACTCAAAAGACGACCTAATACCCTCTGTATCTCCAACACAGAACAAGAATTTTTCACCAATATCATTTCAAGCATGGGAACGCTATTTTAGTTCAAGATATACCGGAATCCAGAAAACGTGCAACAATTGGCATATTTCATATCTTATATACGTTTTAAGGAAAACATGGTTTTTATGCTTAAGCGATGATATTTTTCAAAGATATGAACGGTGAAAAATTGTTGCATTAAAAAACAATCTATTGATGCACAACCTACTTTCGACGAGATTTTTGCTTAAAAATGCACAAGCTGAAAGCGACAGTTGCAAAACAAACAAAAATTTATTTTGCTGATGTCAAACATTTGATCCACTAATTTGTTCAAACTAATGAAGTAATTCAGAGATGCCCAATGTTCAAAATACAGATTTAATTGGGCTTTCATACCATAGCGTCATGCCACGACTATTTATTACAACATTTTAATAGTTTTAGGAGATAATACGTGTTTTGATTTATTATTAAATTTTTAAGATGAAGATTTAATTTCAATTTTCTGCGGGGTTATTTAATTATAAGTAGGTCTTTCACAAATAGGGCCTCATGGACCAACTTAATAAATGGATCTTCTTTACAATGCATATATACCTCCACTATAATGTATCAATTTCATACATTTCATAGTCTTAATAAACCCACATATCGCACCCCAACTTCAATAGTAATTGCTACAATTACAATTAAAAAAGTAAGATTTTCAGTAAAATGATTTTTGTGAACTCAACTTGCCTGAACGTTTAAAAAGTGACACAACTGCCATATATCGCAGTTTGATTACGAATTCAGTTATTACATTTTTTGATCACATAAAGGAATATGCGAGTATGCAAACTGAACACTTTCATGGTGATATCTCTAAAATATATTTGGGGTGCGATATGAAATGTTAAATTTTAAAAATCAACAACAGCAATTTTTGATTGTATTGCACAAAATGTTACAAAAGCCAAAAACGTTCAGGTTAACATCAAACCAATCACACGTAAACTGCAATTCAAAATTGCTAAGTGTGCAGATCTGTTTTCTTTTTCTTTAAAAAAATCCAAAACACTGTAATAATGCAAGTTTACAAAAAATATAAAAAAAAATAACTGCATTCCCATCGAATCTCGCACCACAAAACAATCTTTTAAAAAATGCAATTTCAGTTAATTGAATAAATACTGCAAGGTGTTCGTAGTCTGATAAATAATTTTAATTAAGTTTCAAGTAACTGAAGAAAATAGAAGCAAATTCACAACAGGGATAAAGTTCACTGTAAAAATGTATGAAAATGTTTAGCACAGCTAACGGATTGTTTCCATAATACCGCAATTTAACTGGATTTAAACGGACTTTCCACTATGCAGAAACGAATTAGTACAAAGCATTTTTGGCAGAAAATGGTTAATCTTTGCTTTTTAACGCTTTTGAAGATAATGTGAAGGTTTTAATAACGGATATGCGTGTGTTGTCAACTATGTCTATTCCCATATGTACTGTTTCCTTTCACTAGCAATTGATTCGAGCTACTTCAACGTCTACACTATGATTAAAATGTATAAATAATGAAAATAGAACATTCGTATAAAGGTGTAAAAGAAATAATAAATTAATGATAATCTTAATGGAAAAATGGCTGCACCCATAAACAGTTAAAAGTAAAGCATAAAAATGCGCACACACCATGTTTCTCCGGGTAATTTGCAAAAGCATGAATATGTTGGAAAGTTTAGGGTTTTGTGGCGTTCCCTTAACTCCTAATACATTCTTTTTGCTACAAATCTAATTCTACTTATGATGCCTAGCCATGGATTGAGGATCCTGGATTTGAGCGAATCGTTGCTTTCCCTGTAGAAAAACTGTAAACGTCCTTTCAATAAAAATTCATTCATAAACCTGAAAACATTTCCTCAAATACTGTAAGGAGGGTCTCATGCATCATCAATTCACTTCCAAATAATATAAACATACTGGACTTTTTGCAGATTAATACCGCAAATGCAAAAAAAATGGGAAAATCAGTGCTGCTGAGTAGAAGAAAATGAGTGATCGCATTTAAAGGATCAACACCATTATCCAAGCACATCGCCACATCCACGCAACTTGCATTGGTTTCGGTTGATTAGGATAGTGTAAAACCCATTTAACTTGTCTAATCTTTAGCAGGAAAACAAGTTTGCTGACAACTTGAGTTAGTACATCAAATTTTCAACACTCCATGATAATGCAAGCTCCATTAAAATGCGTAACTTTTTAAATTGAACACTGTAATGCATTTTAGTCCTCCCAGGCTAGCAACTCCTTAAAATATATCGGAGTTATCAATTTGACCACCTACAATATTATAACCAGTAATATGATTAAGGTATTTGGCGAGCATTAAATACGGTATCGACCCGAAGAAATCTGTCGAGCTTCTCTTTGACTGGAAGAACGATAAACAGGGGCAAAGAGGAACAACGAGAAAATAATGCCCGGTGAGAGAATGTCATTCTGTAAATATGCGAGTTGATTTGATAACAAAACGATTGTTAGTTATGAGCATTAACTTGTGCTGCCATTGGCTACACATTTCGTTAGCCCCACAAGCATTGTGGTGTGCAAATGACTGAAAATGTTTAGAATTTCGGCTCCTGCTGGATCGTCATAATGGAAACAATTAACCACACTTAAACTTGGGTGCGAGTTCAACAATGTGCGTAGAGCCAAGAGGAGCCCATTTGGTATAATAACCTAGAGATTACAACTTTTAAAATAACTCATCTTTGTGACGTCGTCACGTACTCAGTGCACTGGCCACTTCGCGGTGGAGTTCCAAAACCTCTTGTAATTTTTCGCCCAGTTGCAGATGAAGTGTCTCCGCCAATCTACGACTGCCTTCTTGAGCTGCCACCGTAGCGTCCAACTGCCTCTGCAGGCTGCTCATACTATTTTTCAAACTTTCATTTTCTAGTTGTAAATTCTATGTCGGAGAAAAGATTCAAAAGTTATCAATAACGCCCACATTCAATTAGCTCCTACTGAACTATCAAACTTTCAAAATAAACTTTCATGCTATAATTTCCACACCGAAATTCTTCTAAATACATCTCAAAGTTGAAAGATAGAATGCAATTAGCATACCTTTACAGTTTCGTCTTGACGATGAGAACCATGGTGGGAAAGTCTAACCTCATCCATTAATTTGGTAAGTCTTTGAACTTCACTTTCTTTTTGCCTTCCTTCATTTTCCAAAATTTCAACTTTTGTCCTAAGAAGGTGTAGTTCCTTTCTAAGTTCGGCTGCTGCATCGGCATTCCCACGGCTGGCCTCCAATTCCAAAAGCTAGCAACAAATGTCATTCTGAATCGGTTATGTGTCCAAAAAAGCGCTTGAAACGAATTACTTGCATCAATCCACATGCAAAACTCAGCAAGAAAAACACACAAATTCAACTTTCTCACCTTAGTTTTGACCTTGTTATTTTCGTCCTTGTATGACTGCAGCTGCCTTTTCCATTCCTCCACGTTTGCGGTACTTTCTTGTAGAGCGCTAGTCAGCCTGGCGTTATTGTTCTTCAGTGTTTGCAATTCAACTTCCCACTTCTTGGCATTAGCCGAGCTGGGAACACAACTGGTTACAGTAACATATACAGCTGCCTCATAGTTAACTTTCTCACAGGAAACATATACCGTCAAAGCTAAGAGCCACGAAAGTCACATAACCAATAATTACCTCTGAGCCAGGGCTAGTTTCAATCGATCGTTTTCATACTTAAGTTGGGCTTCCAGGCTGGATCCTGGCAAGGGACTAACTGATGTTTTTTCTGTGGCCTTAGCTTGATGTTTTGGACTATCGGCAGGCTGCTAGATGGTAAGAGTCAGGAATCCGTAGATTAGGTTTTTGTTTGTCAGTAACAATGCTTGTTCAGTGAGAAGTGAGCAATTAGACTAACGTTTCTAAGTGCAGCAAAAACCAATTAAATAAATTCAAAACGCAAGCAGTAAACCATTACGAGTTTTCACAAAACATTAGTTAAAATTAACCACTTGTCTCATGGTTAAGCTTAAACAAAATCCATAGGCTCAGGAGTGCAACTAAAATCTAATTGTGTGGAAAATTCTTCAGGTAGAGTAAAATAATTGCACATTTCTTTTCAGATATCTGCAGTATTTTCAATATCTTAGCATTGATTCCTCAGCATTTGTAAATTTCCATTCAAGATGAGAAGCAGAAATGTTTATTATTAAACCAATACTCAAAATGCATTCTTTCGCTTTTGCAGTTGCTGGTTTAATTTCAGGACTTTGTTCTGTTGTACTAGCAACTATTGAAAAAACAATAATAGCAGAAAGAAATGCAATATGCGCATGAGACAATCAGCTATTAGGTTAGCTACCTGTAGACCAGATAAGCTTTGACTCCTTTGATGAGCAACTAGTGACGACCTCAATAAGGTGGAACTGACTTCACTTACAGGAGTGCCACTACCCCCACTGCCTACACCAACAACTCCGTCGACAGAATCTTGGTTAGACAGTATCACACCATCCTCGACAGGCTTCAACACACTTCGAATACTGATAGGTGACGCACTTGCGGATGTCACAGGAGTCGTTGGTTTGGCCGAGCCATTTGCTTGACTTTTTTGTGCATTTTGCTTCAATGCTTCTTTGATGTCTTGAAACTTCTCAATGAACTGTGATAAAAAGATATAACTAAATGAGAAATGTGTACTCAAGGCCTTTTGAACCGCAAAAAATTGTATTACAAACAATCCTTTCTTTATCATTAACAAAAAGATAAATTACTAGAGGTGAGCAAAATTTATCAGCATAACAATCACCAGGCTTTCCAACCAGATTTGCCGTGTGGTTACTGTGCAATGTTTACATTGTTCATTTTATTTCGTGACAAAATTTACACCATAATATAATTAATATGAGTAACACTGCAAAATAGGAAACGTTATTGGTGACAACCTGTTTTCATTTAAGAGCCCAACATTTTGGAAATTACAACTTGCATTTCATTGCAGGACAGAAATTTATCCTAAAACGTCACATACGAATTCTTTCGAATTGCTCTTTCTACTAAAAATGCAATTTCAAAAAATTACAGTACAAATTTTTTAAATGAGGTTTTTAGATGACCATTTTTTTTTCAATTTGCTTTTCGTTTGCATACAGTATGTCATTTTACTGTATTTAATATAAACAAATGACTATGTAATCTATTTGAAAATAAATCCCAAAAACCCAAAAATATTACAATTCGCAAACTATTTATAAACCTTAAAAACGATTACTAATATCTTGATGACATGCCCATCTGAAGTGATCAATTCTGACCTTATTGAGTTCTGCTTCAGTAGAAAAGCCCAAACCATACACCGTATTTGCCCTGACATCCGACCACTGGCCAAACTTTTGCGACGTTTTAGTAAATGTCATACTTGATGTTATGGTACTATTGATAACAGCCTAAAAATAAAACATGCAAGATGAACTGGAATAAGATTTTGTTTCAGGGTGAGAAAAAAGCAATTTGTGACCGCAATGCCATCAAATTACCTTCGTACCCTCCACGCTTATGATGCGATACAAATTCCTCGTCGAATCGTAGAAAAACGAAACGTTGATGGCCGATGAGCTCGCGTGGATCCATGACTTCTTTGTTTGCGGATCTATGTGGAAGACATGCGCTTTGGTGGAAAAGATGGGTTGCTCCCTGAAATAAAATAAAAAAAATATTATATGAGAAAGCTGCACCCACAAGATGTCCTCAGTGCAGTACAATCGCTTCTCAACACACAGAATGCTTCATTCAGTTGAATGCACCACCATTTACATGATGTGACAACCATTTCAGACAGGTTACTAATAAGGATGTCAATGTTTTCCAATCGTCTGCAAATTATTTGAATGCCATTCGCGTGCGAGTTCTTCCATACTGTCGATTTATTTTCTCCAATAAACAAGAGACACGCTATTTTCTCGTTTCTCTCATGGGCATGCCAAGCATCAGCTAGCAGAAACCTAATAATCCTAGGCCCAAACAAATAAAACGCAGGTTTATTAGCTCCAATTCATTTCCTGTTTGTCACACTAAAGCTGTCTGTTCATACATGTACATGTGACTCTTTCGTGAGTTTCGCAGTCTTTCCATGCATAACGTTGGCACCTAAGCTGATAATTCCAGATAAATAAGGCGTTGAGAAACTTGATGTGTTTATGAAAAGCATCGATTATATATTACGAGTAGATATGAAACAGCTGGTTGATGACAAAGATGCTTAAATCCATTGGATACCTATCATATCATTTCTAGAATTGAACATTTCAATAAAGACAATCTAGTAAACTTTAGGAATCTTTAAATTGCTTTTCAATTAAAACTTGATATGTTGACTATTCGTCAGTTATGTTAAGCTGCTAACACAACAGATGAGGTAACGCTGAATAAACTAAACTAATCAATTTGGCATTCTGTTTAACTTGGGTTCATGAAAGTGGTATCATGAAAAAGAATCACTCACACATTTTTGCGTTAAATACTTATCATAAATGTTAAAATTTATTCCCCTCAGTGTATAATTGGTCGTCCACTAGAGTTTCAGTTGTTTTATAATTTCAAAAGGCCCCATTTATTTGTAAAAAATCAAATCAATTTGAAAACAAATCGCCACACCATCGCCGAAAAAGGGTCTTTTCGAATGTTACATTTTTAGTAAATAGATATGACATTTTCAAATTATAAAAAAAATAACGCAGACACTAGGGAACAAACAATTCTTCAAGGAAAAAAACATTTTGCAATTATAATAAGTGTTTGAAGCCAAACTATGTGAGGTTCTCACATGGTGAGCAATCTTTTGTTCGGCCACAGTATTTATGATAGTGACAAAAAATTCTAGTACATTTCGTTGCGCCAATTCGTTCGAGGTAAACCACCAGGGTATACAAACTTAACACGTCAACACAAGAATTTGTGCATCAGTGATATGTGCTCAGGAGTCTGGACTGTTTACACTGCACTGTAGTTGGCGGAAGAACAATGCCCAGGTAGAAACTGCTAAGAGCCTCTTTCACTTTTGGAGGTTGATCACCTGCCCAAGTGCACCACGCGCGGCCATCTTAGTTACAATTCACATTCTTCATTTGCCACATCCTGTCACAGGCACCAGAGAATACAGAAATTGTCCCCAGAATTCGCTCTCAAAAAACTCAGTCCACAATGAAGTAAGCAGAACTGGCAACGCCAGGGCGTGATTACTGCCAACATAAACCGCTCGGATTCCACGGAGTATTCCTATGCCACGGTACATTTATTTGGATCGAACGTACATGAGTGCTTGGAAACGGATGCACACGACTTCAACGAAATGTGCAATAACAAAGAGGCGAAGAATGCCGTATGAACAACGCTGTTTCCCTCATGTTTTTATATCAGTTGTGTTATCAGAGCAATTCGGCGGATTATTCAAACAACATCCTAATCTGTCCCAATATGTCATCTGGAGGTTCGGGCAGCGGTCCGAGAACGGGATTCAAATCCCCCACCGCATCTTGCCGTCGGAAGCCTCCTCGCGGGCGCCTCAGCACCTCGGGCAAAAACGAGGGCTGCTGAAGGCGTTTCGGTCCTTCGAGCTTATCGAAGTTGGCCGAAATTAACAGAAACCGCTTGTGGTGGATTATGGAAGTCAAGCCATCTAGTGCTTTCCTCTTGTTGGCTATTCGGGTCTCTAAGTCTCCCAAGATGTCCTGGTAAAGGCCCGGTTCTTGCTTCGCCACCGCTTTGTCGATCTCTTGCATTTCTGGAAATTAGTTGAAATGTGCCTAGAAACAGCAAGCACAAGCGTAAAAACATCGTATTCTTAAATGCTTATTTTTAAATCTTTTTTTGGATAGCAATTTTGCGAAGACTTTTCTTTGTAGACTACCAAAATAAGGGCCCATCAGGATAAGAAAAACAAAAAACAAACCTTAAACATTTGCTTCGAGCCTATACAGGGGTGGGAAACACTGCCAACAACTGTAGCAAGTGAAGATTTGGGCGAATTTGAGTTCGCCAGCTTTCACAGTAAAATAAACTTGAATAAATTTTGATAAGAACTTAAAATAAATTTGATCATCTTGTTTGGGCGAATTGAGGCGAATTTGGGCGAAATTTTAAATGCTCGATTGAGCAACCTAATTTATCCCTTTTAATATGGAGTGGCACATTTTTCTTCTCATTCTCCACACTTGTGGCCACACTGACAAATATATAGGTGGCTTAGAACATTTTCTTTATTTATGTTCGTACGTAGCTTTTCATTCGTCAGTACGTGTATTTCGTTGTATCTGGGATTAAAATAAGCTTTCAATTTTTGAGACAAATGTGGATCGCTGTAGTTATTTTCTGTCAGCCAATTTCGTTACATACATCTTGCCCATGTCACAAAATAAGACATCGAACCCGCATTTCCATATCGATCTACTGGATCTACACGTACAAGAGAATGCACTATCCATACAGGGTGTCTGATTAATCCAAACCTAGTGCTCCTACAGAATTTAGCAAGGATATCGTGGACCAGCATGTGAATGTTCTCCTAATATTTTGAAATTCTCGTTCCATACTCGTAATGTCAACCTTGACAACCGATTCTTTGAAAGTCAGCATGTCCAAGCACTTTTTGCAACACTTCAATTTGTCGTACAAAGCCGTTAACTGTTTCACTTTCCTATCCAGTCTGCGCTGTAACGAACTTTAAAGACATTTACAAATTCGATGAGCGAGGACTTAACCGTTGGTTTATCGGTGCGCTGAACTTTCTACAGCAACTACCAAAAATAGTCAAGTGGCTCACCTATAACTCGCTTCGTCGATTCTGAATTGCTTCGTAAAAATAGCATTCACTGTCTGTAATTTATTTACCAACCCTTCTATGCCCACTAAATCTGCTTTCGGCAAGCGAACATTGTCCAACTGCCCTTTTATAGAATCGATCACATCTTTCGCAATCTCGTTTGTTGCATCACTGGATGTGATTTTGACTGGGATCATTTCGCAATTACTTTTACTCATTATTGAGAATACTCACAGTTTACATAGGGCAAATGCTGAGCATTCACGGTGAATTTTGGATTTCAGATCTCTCACTAAATTTTAAGCACGTGGGGGAAAACAAGTTGAAGTAGCCACAACAGAAAATAATTTCTGTTATTGTTCAACAAGTCACGACGTACTAGCAGATATATGATTTAGACATAAGAGCAATCATGTCGAGTAAAATGTTCCATTAAATAAATAACATTACACCTCCTACCAGATGGCATATCTTTGCTCACAATCGGGAGTTGAGTTGAATTAAATGTACAATGATTCAAAGTTGCTCTGTTTCCATTAATTCGAATATCGAAATAGTATACAATTGTCCATCCACCACGGGATCCGCAACGTGAGATATGTTTAAAGTACAAATGGTGACATTACAAACACGACGTTCAATATAAATTGCTGGATTTCGGAACAATAATACTTAAGCTGAAAGTATCTGTCTCCAATTCCTTTTAGATCTAACGCACTCACGTTTTCTATGGAGAAAATGCATGGCACAGCAAAAGAGTGGCACTTGGCTAACCATCAAAATACACGGTTAACTCTGTATCTGAAACTTGACTATAAAATAAATGATGAGTTCTCGAAAGGGCTGGTTGACTGCATCTAATGGGTGGAATATGGGCGAGAGAATTATATACAGCATATAGCTACTTACTGGAGCGTGTCTGATAATATACTAAGCTGAAATAGTCGAGAGATAAATAAGACGTCGAAGAGGCCTACGTGTGTTGGGAGAGAAGCCTCTGGGGACAGAAATGAAAATTTTGAAGAAGAAAAAAACCCCAAGGAAAATAAAAGAGCGTGATCGAGTAAATATTTTCAAGTACCTTGGTAAAACTTGCACCGGATAAGTTACCATAGTAACTGAGGCAAGAAATGGGCAAAGCAGAAATGCGAAAGGGGAAAATGGAATTTGGATGTGGCAAAATATTGCGTAAGCTTAGCTATCAAAGCATTTCACGAGTATATGGCATAAGTAAGACGCAAACCGGGCATAAAAATAAACAGTTTCAATAAAATACTGAACACTAAATTCACTGAAACAGTGACGTAGGAAAATACAGGTCTACGTAACAGATGTACCAACGGAAATCTTGAGAGCAACATTTTTGTACAAATAAGCTGCGTCTAAACGGCAGAAATTTAGCACAGTTAGCCAGCCAACTTAGATAGGCCTATTAGAGATTTCCGCAGTTTGCTTAATCGATTTTTTTGTTTGTACTTGGGGGAGTATGTCGATTCGAGTTGAGCAACATTGTCTTTAAGAACGAAACCACTAAGATCAATTCCACATCCCTATGACGATCCAATTTAGGAAAATACATGTAGTTTATTTTCATCTTTGAAATTCTATAAACTATAGTGCATTTATTGCAATGCCATTGATTTTCACTGATTTTAATAATAAAAAATGAAATTATATTTCATCTTGAATACAATTATAATTTAGCCAAACAGAAAAGCGTTCACTTTGGACGCCAAGTATGAATTTAAAAAAAGTAAACCTCAGTAATCCTATGTGAATTTCATTATAAAATAAGCTCGAACAAAAGAAAATGCATCTAAAGTACATTTTAATTGCAAATCCAATATACTGTATATGCTATAACCATACAGAAAAGCGTTTTAACATGTTAAACTCAACTTCCCTGACTTCGCCATGTTTTTGGAAAAATTTCCCTGACCATCAGAAAAGTTTACAGAATAAAATGGAAAGAAAATGCACCTATTTATGGTATTTTTATAAATCTCTTTTTGACACCTTTTAATGGTTAAACTCTGGTCATCCTGTTTCTCAGGGATGAACAAGTCTTGATAATTTTTCTGCTGGGTTAAAAGTGAATTTGTCATTTGCGAGTTAAATTTAGCTAAGGCTAGTCACAGCAATGGTGTCATTTTGCAATTTTGTTTAGCTTCTTTAGAACTATTTATCAAAATATCAGTTTGATATGCAATAAAATGTAAAGTTAAACATTTCTAGCCAACAACGTAAGCGATATTCTAATTTTATTTGGATGAGATTTGGGACGTATCCTATATAATTTATACAACTTTGTACGTAACAACATGCTTCGTTATACAGAATTTCTCTTTACAGCCAACTTTCCAGGAGCCCATCTAGGCCGTTATACGAGGTATGAGTGTACCTTGCAAACGAAGCAGTACAGGTTCCATCAATAATTTCCTTTGAACAAACCTCCCTGAACGCAAAACAGGCACGATCGGTGGACAATAAACCATATTCATCAACCTTACAAGGGCCTTACAAGCCTAACCATCATTCGTTGCTTGTATACCTTTTTCCTCCGAGCAACAGACTGCACAAATATAGCTGGCAGAGCTGGCTGGCTGTGAGCTCTTTGGCCATGGCGCTGCTGGAAGAAGCCCCCGGTTACGGGCAATCATCCTGCCTGCGAACTTCTGGAAACCGGCGAGGCTTCACGGCGCGATAACACCGTATCACCGCAACTCCAGTAGCACGTGCAAGCGAACAAACAAAAAAAGTAGCATCCACACTATCACCTACGAGCTTTTCTGTTCAGTCGCGATATCTGGTCATTTCCTGGGGAAGCAACCACCGAGTTGGGTCTCCTCCACTCTTTTGTTCTCCTGCACTTCCATACTTGCGACAGGCAGCGCGGGCCTCCGGCACATTTTCCGAATCAATTGATGGCTTCAGGCTGAGGCTCCCGCGTTTCCGTGCCCCGTGCTCGCTCCATCCACCCGTTCCGCAAAATGAGACGCACTAAGCTTCTCAGCGGCACTTATGCCAGTCTTGTCAAAATCCAGACAAAGCGAGCGTGAGAGCGAGGGCTAGCCATCAACCACTGCTGCTCGGAGGCAACGGAAGCAAGGCGTTGCAGCGGTTGACAAATCGGCCAAACCGAATCCTTGGCAGCCCTTCGGCATTTTTTTTTCTTCTCTTTTCTGGCTTGTTCGTCATCGGCCGTTATGTTTACTCGGCGTGAGCCAAAACAGCAGAAAAAAAAAAAACCTAACGCAATTATAGCAAATCAATCAAGGGTTCTCTTTTCATCGAGCGAACGCTGATGAATTTGTTTCCAATGTCCCCAGGACAACAGAAACACCCAGGCTTCAATCGCGGTCCGCGACCTTTTCGCATCCGATCTGCGGAACAAATAGGTCATGCGTGAATGATAGGAGAATAAAAAAAGCTATTTGTTCGGTGGGGCTCTTTTGATTTTCTGACACTGGCATTGAGGTGCGAGATGTGCAAATGTGCAAATCAGAATTGCAACCGATCTCGTTGTAATGTAAATGGATCCCGCCAATTCGATAAGGTAAACATGTAAGGATAATGGGATCTGGTAGTAATTTGCACGTAAACCCCAGTTAGAGCTCGGTTCTTACGCATAAGAGTCCTACGAGGTTAGGAGCACAAGGACCTTTAGAAAATTGCAGAGAATTGAGCGCACGATATCCTCGTTTTTCAATTTGGATTTTTTTCATCTTTGTTTTTATTGTAAAAGTGGGACTTGCAGATTACATGAAAGACGGAAGGCAGTAAGAGGCGACCAGTGCTGCACGGGGAAAGAAATTTAACAGTGATAATAATCAGTCCAACAAAACTCCCTCTTGTATCGCAGGAATTCGTTTCACGTAGTATTAAGATTTAGGAATTTAATCCGCAAGTATATTCAGGATCTTATGCCTGTATATTAAAATGTTTCCGTAATATTAATCGCATGTTGAGCAAACATCCGTTCAATTAAACTGGCTACGGTGCTAGAACTACTTCTGTTATGCTCTCGCCCATCGTTTAAATACCACGGTAATAAGCATGTAAATTATTGTAAGTCTTTATAAGTTTCTTCACACTTTCCTCAAAGCGTGGCTTAAAATGTGTTTTGGCTTTGGTTTCATGCCTCGTGAGATTGTTAAAAAGACGTTTCAATAAAAGAAGATAAAACCCATTTTCACATACGACGTCCTGTTCTTACATGAATTTCAGGAGCTATTATCCACAAGCTCTTTGATTTCACTGCTCATTCACGTAAACATGCAATGCCTTCAAAACGTTTTAAACCACTTGTGTTAATGTTCCTTAGGAATGGTAGTTCCCATTTCACAAGTTCCTTGTGTTCCCATTTCATACACAGGTGCAAATATACTTTTGATCTCAACCAACATGAGGATGTGAAACAAACTACCACGGAGAGTGGCATGTGATGAATGTAGGAAGCGCAAGCCGCAGTGCTCTTTAATGATGTAGATGTTCGTTAAAATATCGCAATAAAAGTTGGCCGAAAACAGACATGAAGGCGATGTGACATTCATTGTTATCTGCACGGCTGGTAGGCTTTGGTTAGGCGTGTGCAGCGCAGTCATCCGGGTTAACAGAGAGGACTCAAGACAGCGATAAATCCATTGCTTATTGGCTGCAACGATCAAACCTCAAACCCAAATGGTGGACGGAAGTTCATTTGCCACGAGATCCGTTATTAGATAAATAATACAATTAGCACGCCATCATCACAGGCATCCCGAAGTTCAGCAGAAATTGCAATGACAGTTGACGCTTAGTGGCGACAAAAACCCATTTTAAGAGTGGGATTAGGGGGAACGTGGAGTTCAAAATTAGATTCCTTAGAAGGTAGGACAAAAGGCTGCTGTTAATGACAATTGATGAAATTTAGATGAAAGGAGTGAAAACCGCTATTAAAGGTGGCATCTTCGAAGGGAACCATATCTTACGTGGCGAACGTGATGCCAAATGGCTTTCGGCGAGTAATAAACGAGTCAAAAGATTGAACATTAACCTAGCTAATTAAGTAGAATTCTATTTGACAAGAGTAGATAATCCTGTAATGAAATGGAAAGGGCTTGGGGGAAAGGCGTGACAAAGGAACAGATGCATCGTGGCGCACCCATCGCAGCACAAATCAAAAGATCGCAATTTTCTAATCAATTGATTGGGGATTTAATCGACTAGAGGAGAGGACTGCAATGACTTCATAAATCCCCTACTTGTCTTAAGATAAAATAAAGATTGTTTGAACTGATGAGGTTTCCTCACTTGCCAAAACTATAGATTCTCAGCAGCATCAGGGTTTCAGTTATATGAAGAAACCCTCCAGCCCCAAAACGTCGATAAAAATAAGCCCATGCAGTCTCGAATTAATAATCCTTGCTATCTACGTAATCCGTGTCGACGCATATTACGAAAATATAACAACGGATTATCGTAACGAACATCTCGACTTAGCAGTTCGCACCAAGTATCACTGATGCTCATTACTTCTCACTAATCAGGAGAACTGACGATGCAATATTTCGTCACTAGTAACACTCAGCTGCCATTTCAAGCCTGACTTAAAAGAAGAGAGCTCATTTTCGTCAGTCACTGTCATGGCTAAAAAAAAAAGAACTGAAAAGCAGTTATGAAAGAAAATGTATTCGAGGATTATTGGACAGGACAGCCTGAAAACAATCTGAAATTATTGGCTTGCATCCGCCGGCTGGATTTGAAAACTAAAAAAGTAAGATTTGTGTTTCGCAAATCCCTTTAGCGTAAAATGTGGCGGAAACGCAGATAAGCCACACATTATTTCTTATTTATCATAGCATGTTTCACAAGCACTAGACGTGCAGTTACCCCTGACCAATAGCAATCACCCAAAGCAGCGATGCGATGCAACATAACCTCATCGCCACACTAAGATTTCCAGCTGTAAATTTCATAATTTTAAAAACTTAATCTAACCTGAGACAACTATATAGCAAAACTTACGAGTACAAAAAAATGGAAACACAGAATTTGCATGAGTCTACAATTTGGCAAAAAGTATTCAAGTGGAATACAATTACTCGAACGATGGTTATTTCCTTTGTGTCAGGATTATGGATAATCTCTTTATAGTTTAAAAAAGGAATTCATTAAAACTGCGCATGCTGAATTTTGTTTATATTTTCAATCAAACGGCTATCGTTCGTTTAAATCTTCAATAATGACACTTTAATGGAAAAGTTCGGTATAAGACCTAATTTGGTTTTATATTGGCACATTATTATGCACATTGAACGCTGTCTAATTTAAGATGCACGTGAATTCTATTTCATTTATAGCCAATTCATAACGCTCTATATAGGTCGATGTTAAGCCAAACACGCAAGTTAAATTATACACCTATTTCCCTGTATCTTGTAGTAAAGTAGCGCAACTTCTAAAAAAAATATTTCATTAACTGAAATTTGTTTTTTGCAATAAATCACTTAGTTTAATTTGCCGATATGACACAAATATGAAATAATATAAGAAAAACCTGGATAGATATCATAAGTTAAAAATTCTGAAACAATTTCGCCTTATTTTTCATAAATCTGCTCCATGCATCACAATTATTTATGCGGGTTCATTTCAGTACAACCGGTCAAAAACCGCATTTTTCTTTTTCGATAAAAAAAGAATAAAAATATAAATACTATTACAGAAATAAAATTATAGAAATACTCCGGTTTTCTCGAAAATGATTCACCACTAAAGTAAAAATACATACGTCTCACCCCTAGTTTGAAGGGTGAAATATTCTTACTTGGATCTAAGACGCACTTTCGTTTTTTGACATTTGCATGGCTAATATTTGAAGTGAAGCACAATAATACATCAAAACGAGGTGTAATTTGAATTTGCGTTTGCATAAGCAACGACCTTCAGTTTAAACGTCGCATTATAATGCTGTTGTTTTCACACCATTCATAAAAAACGCAACAAAAATGTTTTTTAAAAAAATGGCAGTTACAGCATGCTTTATGACCCCTCCCAATTTTTATTTTGCATGAAAAGTGCGTCTTATATACGTTCTAGTTTCCCGTACCATTTTCTTTCATTAATTATTTCTGATCTGAAAGACCAAAATGTTAACGTTAAAGCAATGATATCCTTCCTTTCAGCATTCGACTAAACTGTCACTTCTTAGATCCTACGAGACTTTCTTTTCAAGCACTAATGTCCAAGGATTGGTTATCTCTGTTCACTTCGCATTAAGCTATAATGCAAGAAGCATGCTGGCATCGATTGCAGCTCCAGAACAAGAGATGCGAAGAGCCTGATAAACTGGGACATTTTCTCAGGGACCATCGCCAAACTGCTGTTGAATTACTGTATCCTCGAAGCATTGTGTCTGTGGCCGTCAGCAGGCCCATTAGTCGACTCGGCAGAATGCGCCAGGAACACGTTGAACACGACACTGTACAATGCTTTGATCGGTATCGAGAGTGTCGCACTGGCGATAAAAGCGTCCAACGTGAAATGGGAAGGGAATTCATGAGATGGAAACCCGCCATAATTATCAACTTTGAATCTTGTCGGGCGGCCGAACGGCAGAGGCCACCTCGCAGAATCCGCCGGTTCCCATGGCAACCATCAAAATGCTGACGATCTACATGTACACTTGCCATTCCTTGTCTGGCAGGGAATCAATAAAGGATTTCCTCAGCTTCCTATGCGTGCAACCCGCTCCTAGGAGGCCTGCGAGGACCTGCGCACAATGTGACTAAGGAACCAACAGAAAGAGAAAAGGTGACCCCAAATACATGTGTACCTTCGATGAACAGGGGTCACCATGGCGACGACCAAATTATTGCATTGGGATTAAGCTAATCGAGGATGCATGCCGTAAACGGTTGCACGCCATTAAAATTCCAAATTGGGAGTATTTAAATGCTCGTAATTAACGCCGATAACGAAATAAGGTTTGCACTTTACGGCCCAGAATAGAAAAGCACCGAAGTTTAAACTTGAAAGGGTTTCGTGCTGAGCAATCGTGCCTAGTGGTTAGACTTGGACGGCATCAACCTGTTCCGCAATTCTAATGTGATCAACGGAATAATTGATGGTTGGGCAAAGCACGAACTACAACGCAATTAACATGCCTGCTTCATATGCTTGTGGAGATCATTTTATCTCACACGTGTCACGCCTTAATCGTTACGTTAGCAATTTTTTCAATGTTCACATAAATCTCCATTTACTAAATTAGCATCTTGGTGGACATTCAGAGCATTAGGGAAATGACCAATTTTAAGTTAGATCATGAAGGCTCGTGATTGAAAGTATGACTATAATGGCTGCCGACATCTTACACTTTACTCAAGTTTACTGTATGTTGAAGCAATTTAAAGGCTTCGATTTGTTGGTCAATTGCAATGGTTCACAGGAAATAAACAGACATTCAACAGGATATGCCCACCTCAAAACAACGGTACCCCCAACATTGTTGCTTCAAATGCTTGTTATAATTGTAAACTAAATTTTATCACGTGTTGAGTTAGTTGTACAGTCTGGATTAGTTTTTATTATCAACATTTGAAATGTTTACTTTACTTATAAAAAATTAAATAAATTTGAAAAAAAAACTTGAAAAGATTCGAAGAAGATTGCATTGCAGGAAAAATCAGTTCAAGGCGGCCGTATAACGGTTTTTTCAAATTTATGTTTTTTTAATAAATAAACATGGCATTTTCAACTCATAAAAAAATAACGCAGGCTAGTTGCGACTAATTCATTCTACAAGGGAGAAAATAGCAATTATAACATGTAGTTGAAGCAAAAATGTGGGAATTATTTTTTTGCATGGTGGGCATCCTTTTGGCTAAGCCTCAATGGAAAAAAGCGATATTGATGAGGGCGGCTTTCTTTCTTATGTATGATGAAAAGCCATACCCAATTAAGTTAAGATCAGACCTACACAAGATCTCCACATTCACGCATTTCTTTCATGTCCCAACCTATGTCCTATAGTTGTTCTTATAAAACATGATTAATCGGTCGACTGATTTAGGAAATGATAAACGAGTCCTGCAGAGGAAAGCAAATAAAACAAAGCCAAATGAGAGCAGTCATTTATAAGCGTCACTATATTATGATTGATTGTGTTGAAAGTTATTGGTCAACATGCATTTCATCTTGTCAAAATATTACTAGGTTTATGCACAAAGGCATAATAAGAATGGACATTGAGTATTCATAGCATGTACACTGACTTGAAATTTATTATCAGCTGTACGGAACAGCTTTATGAACATTTCAAAACTGCTCAAAATTATACATATCTAGCACTGTAACGAAAAGCAAATAACAGACAGGTCTAGGACTAGGAATAAGAAAAGAATACGAGAGCTTTTATACCTCTATTCAAAAATGCTGTCATTTGCAGAAAAGTCCAATATCTAACTTCCTTGGGAAAAACAAGCGAATTTTCAGTCAGTTCCAGGCACTGAACATAAATTACTAACATCTGACCTTTACTGGACAAGATTTGGAAACCGTAAGGCAAAAACCACTTCCGGTCACAAATGTGTTACATGCAAATGGTGCATAAATCATGGCCTATACGCATAAAAGTGTCATTTTATCTTTTTATCTCAAAATTTTTATGAAACAGGGAAGTCCGAGTTTTATACTCCATGCGTAGCAATAAAATCGAGAAACAGAACACGGCCGATTCATTTATTTATTAATCGATATAGTGTTCAGGAAACTTGGAGCGAGAAATCAAAAACATGCACATTCACTTCTGAAATGAAATGACATTTATGTGCATCAATACTCTGCTGAGCATGGACAACGCGAAATGCATTGTCCAAGCAAACGATGGCCTCTTTAGTACAGCAAAACATGTACATGTACTTGTATGTTATCTTGCACTGTCCAAAACGTAGAAAACTGTTAATATACCATCGTTATACACCATCGTTAATATACCTTAACAAGAGATAGGCATGGGCATACGTACAAGGTTTCAGTAAAGGCTATTGCACCGCTAGGCAAGTTATGCCACTGCAATGTTAATATAGACTGTATACAATATTTATTGTGTAAGTGAAAATAATATACGAGGAGAAAATGATCAATAATATGATTGCAACTCGAGGTTCGAGGTAGAATGAAGGTCAAACGTGTAGTAAAGAACGTGCGCTTTTGGGATATTTAAGATGTTTTGCACGGGAGTTTTAAACTTGCGAGCGTGGATTTGAAATCTTGCCTAAAAACTCTACCTTTGGGATTTAGTAAAGTAGAACATTTATATTTTCCATCCAGTAGCCAAAGTTAACGACATGTAAGGTATCGATTGTTTGCACAGTTATAAGAGACTGTTTCTTAGGGTGTGTTCTGCCATCTACCGCTAACTTTATGTACTGTATGCACTAGTTTCATTTACCAAAAGATGACTAGATTTTGCTACTGCACATGTATAAACTATAACCTTCTCATTGTGGAAGATTTAAATGGCGCCAACGTCAAACATCTTCATCGGTTAGTACACATGTTATCCGAGCCGATCAGATATTTGTTTGGGAAAATAAATGTAGAAGCTCTAGGGCTGTTGTTTAAGGCATAAAATACAGTATATTGCGTACATTTTCAACTTTGCAAATGGAAACATTATTCTCCACTGTCCAGTTGACAATTTTCGTACCCTTGAACGATATTTGGGATGGTCGTGAGTGCATGTTTTTAGAAAACGCCTAAAATATCACTTCACCCCTTTTGTGTTTTAAAAACAGATCAGACGCATTGTACATGTATTTTGTGGACGCCAGGTACATAATGAAAGATCTGCGGGTAAAAGCTCATCCTTAAGAATCATTAAGACGTACATGTATTTCTTGCTGATCTCGATCGTTCATGAGATAATACAAAAAATGATGATGCTCTCAAATCCTTCCCTTCGGTAAAAATCGATACTTTAGATTGCCATAAAATTTTAAGCTCATTATAAGCCCTCGCAAATTGCACACGACTTCATAGAATGGAGATCAGCATTGATTTGGCAACTCTCAGGGTTTCATGAGCCACCACACCATCGGCCAGCCTGGCTAATTAATGTACATGTAGGCTATGCGCTCATTTTAAACTGTCAAAGTACTTCTACTATCCTAAAGTATCAAGACTGCATAGTCAGTGCCTACATTTGGGTTGTTATCGGATCCCGTAACAATCAATAACCAGGAAACGCATAATCTGTAAATGTATTGTCAGTATGAATTAACGTAGCGGTACTGCAGTATTAACATTTAGCTCATATGTTTCCGTATACAACGAAATTCAGGCAGCCGAGTTCCTCACTCTCTCCACGGTTTAATGCCAGTCCAGGCACCCAGCATTGGAACAATTTAATTAAAATACCTCAATAAGAAAAATGCTACCAGCTTAACAGGCAAAATAGATAAACTGAATGCCAAAGTACCGAGCGCAACTACTGATTTGCTGCACCCCATCCAAATCATACATTAACTACATGCACATTCCTGAATACTGCTCACATAAACGAGTTTTTTACAATTACCATACTACACACATTACGCACCTGATCGATGTACCGTATGCGCTAAATTAGGTCCACAGAATAATAAAACGTACATTATGTATAAGTTCATCTATGCGATAAGGAGTATAAACTCGCATACAAAAGCTCACTAAACCTACCAGATGAATAGAAATAACGTGCAAATTATTCTTCTAGGCCCTCATAAAATGAGCTCTTATGCGGATGTACTTTTCACACTATCATTAAGAGCGTAGCATGGATAACAAATTACGCGAATGTGGTTTGTACACGCTTCCTCTCCAGTGGTAATACTGGAGGGATTATGAGAACATCAATTGCATCTTGCAACTATATGTGACGTCAGGAAGAAACAACAGGCACATTGCATTTTTATGTAAATTCAATTCGTGCATATTTAATGAACATCCTAAAGGCTCATGAAATATTAAGGTGCTATTACATGTAATTCATGCTGCGGAATAATTGCTATTAAAAACTTTAAAAAAGCACCCAAAATCTAAATTTACCACACTAAAATTGATTAGACTGAAACATGACAAAATGTCGGGACCTTACATTTTATCCGCTAACCAACTGCAACAGATAGAATCACTTGATTAAAAAATTCATCAAGTTGATATATTTTTTAATTGTTTTGTGTAATCTTGTTTTTTAACCAAAGAGAAAATTTCCCATATTTAAAAGGATGGATAAACAACGGTTATCCATAAAAGGCGAAATCAGCTACAGCCATTTTTTATGATTTACATGTAAATACGAATTGAAAAAAATGCGACAGTAAGAGTGCAGGTAACCTCATTTTACTCCTTATTCCGCGTTTATACCAAATAAGGCTTACCGACGTGTCACCTGAAACAAAAATTTATCTGTATTGAACTTGTTGACACCTACACAATACATGAATAACATCTGGTCAACCAAGACGTTCTTTGTAGGCCTAATCGCAAATTGGACAAGTAAAATTGCATCTAGTTTGACTGGAACGCTTAAGAAACAGATGTTGGCTTAGTCTATCTATCAATAATAAAAGTTCAGATTTGATCCGCTTCGCAATAAAGCACTGATTAAGGCAATTCTAGTTTGATTTAATAGCAGGTTATTAATGTACCGTATGTTACAATCGACGTTTATATCACTGCGTGTTATTTTTCAACAGAGAAAATTATACACCAGACACGAGGTTTCTAAAACATGCGAACTATTTATGTTATTCCACTCAAGTCGGGTCTGCCGACCAGCTCAGTTTCAAGGCTAACCCTTATGGTATTATCGGAATCCTGAAAGCTGCATGGAAACACCACCAGTCAAACTGGAGGCCATTAAACAATTACAGCTGTAAATGGAGCAATGCCAAGATGGAAATGAATCAACTGCTGATTATGTATTCAACAAGCTATTAACCATGTCTGCGAGCAGTCCAAAATACTGTTGAGTTGAACAGGTCCGTGGCTTACTGCACGTCAGATGAAATGATCTCCAAATTGTTTTACATCTACAGGGCATACGTGTCTGGTAGCACAGCGTAAACTACAAGGCTTCCTAGAAGAAGCCGAGCAAGTGAATGAGGCGACTCAAGATGAGAGTCTCAAGATGAGATAACCATGAGACTCTTCACTGTACATCATTCGATATTTAACATTTTACTAACAATTATGCATTTGACAGTTTTACGACAATCTCTTCTTATTCTTGTACGACTTCTTTTAATGCATATACATGTGCATGAATAAGAAAGTTAAGTGGTAATGCGCAATTCTACCGCATATTTAATTACATGGTCTAAATGCTTGCCTTTAATGGTTACAATTCGCTGGAAAGGAAATTTAACTACTGCACATACTCATGCATGGCTCAGAAATGTATAGTGCATTTGACCAAGCATACGATGAAGTAAAAATAATAACAATAGCCGACCAAGTTCAGTGAGTACAATTACACATCGAAATGAGTTTCATGTCAAAACGTTCTAGAGATATTGTTGGAAATCGCAAGCAAAACATTGTCATTCAATTGTAATATATAAAGGTGCGATATATATATAAGGTGCGAATGTGCCTATTTTTTCATGTTATTACACGAAGCGATAGCATCAAAAAATTCCAAAATTCTTAACGAGCACCGATTCTTGGTTGAGTTTCAAACTCTTCTTCACGGCTTCAGAAAACCACTGTTCCAACAGTCATTCAATAAAGATAAGGACGACTAATTTAGAAACCTGAACTTGTTGACATGTGAAAGCAAACATTTCGACACTATTACGCTGTTTTGCATACATGCAAGCAATAAGCAATAGTTTGAAGAGGAGGAGGGGGGAAGGGGGAAGAAAGGGAAAAGAAACCATGCAAAGTCATCAATCAATTCCTAAATAGGAACCATCTCATGTTTCACGCAATGGAATATATAAATATTTTTTTCACCAACACTTATCTTCTCAAAGTTCTCATACCCCCTTTGACAGGCGATTTTCAAATAAGTCACGACTGAATCAGCGTTGCTGCCATTCTTGCTCATTGGTCTATTTCGGTCATTTATTTACACTTCCAAAAACTTTAAGTGTTTCTTTAACTGCTAGACACAACGGTACAGCAAAACTGCGTCTTCACTTCTGCTCACAAATGCAACAGTAATAAAAACGATAAAGCAAGTAAGGAAGCTATTTCATACATGCACTTCAGAAGCCATTTCTTTATCATTTAAACATTAAGATACTGTGCATCGAAAGGAACTCGAGATGGAGAAGGTTTGCCCAGTCTGTTTGGCAGAAAGCGCAATGCACAATGTTGGGCGATACCATTAGTTTTAGGTGCTTGTTTATTTATCACCATTTAAAAGCGTCCAGTCAAACATCTTGGATTTCTCGGATAATTTGCTGACATTCGTACCACACATCACATACAGTATAATAGCAATGAACTAATTAAACACAACATGTCAAGTTAAAATATCGGATCGATATGCCTAGCTGTTTCCAAGGAGACAGCTATTATAACCACACATTTTATATTGTGTAAACATTGCAAGGATAGATTGTGTATCGCAAATATCAGTTGACTATAATAAAAGTTTAAGCATCGCTGGTTTATGCAGACTATACCAAAAATGTGGTCTGGATTTCTGAGAACATTTATTATGACGGATACGATCATCTCCTCCCTAATTCGGTCAGAACTACATGTACATGCACCACAACCCACATCAGCGAGTTCAAATTCTTGGCAAGTGCAATACCTTGGCTGAATTCATAACACCCCATTCATTCATATTCATAACAAAAGATTATGAAATCATGCCATGACTCCAAATTAAAATAGTCTACAACGTGTTTCTTAACGCATCTACCTCCTTGTGTTTAATGACATGGAAGATATTAGTGGCTAAGAGATTTTCATCAAGTGACTTTTGCAATAAAGAACAATAACATATGAACGTCGACTATACAATGAAGCCATGCAAAACCACTATTTTATTTGCACAGTCGCGAGTGAATATGGCACACATAATAATACAGCGTAATCCTGGATGGATTGTTGCAGGTGCAGAATGCTATGGTATGCACACCACCATCGCACATAAACAATAATAAAGCGTGATCCTGGATTCCACAGTGAAGCGCATAACGGAGATGCACATTGAGTTTCTCAACAGGATGGTAAGCACATTTAGGCACATAGAGTTATAGACAGCAGAATCCGACCCTGACTGCATTTCAAAATTACGCTTGTTTAATTTTATAGGCTATTACATAATAACACTTCTCAGCAGACTAAATTGTGCATAAACGTTTAGCATTTCGCGTTTCACTGTAAGCATCAACTTTGATAAACAATTTTGATAAACAATCGATGACTGAAATAGAACCAAACAACTGTGATGTCGTACACAAATTAAAGCGGCGCAAAAACTCTGCACGCCATCGACTCGCTTTAATTAATTTGATATCAGGAAGATCGTTCATAGATAGCGTCACGCATAGAGCAACGTGCGAACAAGGGATGCAAGTGATTACAAAGGGGTTGGTCAAAATTTCACCAGAAAGCTATCAACATTTAACAATACAGTGGTTGCCATCGCATTTTTTATTTTTCCTGAAATTTTGTGCAATCAAATTTATTATAGCATATTATTTTTATTATTTGGGAACTTTCAAAACTGTCTGCTGACCTCAAATGACTGCCTTAATCGCCTCAAACGATACTTACACCACAAAAATAAATAAACGCAATAAAATTGTTTGCCCTAGCGAAAATGTAGCCCATGTTCAAAAGGGTGACACAAATTCCAAAAAAAAATGTTGTGTGCGATTGATTTAACTTTAAAGCGTATAAATCAGAAATAATCTGATCAGTAATGTGTGCATTATTAACAGTTTGAAGGTTCACAGATGACTTTCTCTAAAATCCAATATGGCTGCCCGAAGTCCCCATAGCTTTTAACAACGTTGCTTTTTAAACTATCGATTCAAAAAATGTGATACATGTAATCTTTTGAGTAACTCGATGGACGCTGTTTAAATATAACTATTTCATAAAAAACTGAAATATGAAGGTAATCCCGTTTTAGCTGATTTGAGGTGGAATACCCTATAGACAATCAACAGTAGCCTAAGTAAAATGTTCACCACCCGCACACCTATAACCGCGCATACGGTGCCTAATTCAAGCTCAATTTTCAAGTAGGCTACAAAGCAGGTACCACTGGCGCTAGGTCAGGACAGTTCAGGAATCCTTAAATTGGAACCTTTGGATGTTCCTGAGCTGAACAATAGCTTTCAATCGGCATATCTGATTTTAACGAAACAATCCCTTTCAAGCAGTTATCGTCAAACGGCTTGACTGGGAAAAAACTCTGACAGGGCATTGACATAAGAAAACTGAAAACCATAGCAGCATGCACAACAATCGATTTTTTACAGTTTCTAAGAGCACTATATGCTTTCATTAAGATATGCTTCAGTAATTATGCAGCAAACTTTCTTGATACGCCCAAAATTTATTAAGGTCTATACATAAAAACTCCCAATGTCAAGCGCTTATAGGGATCATCATCGTCTTATGATTTAAAATAAGCTCAATGATCCATGACGTTTATACTGAAATGTGTAATGGTAACAAAAACTGAGTCATATAATATAAATGTTAGTATTTTTTAATTGCTTGCAAAGCAGCACAAATAGAAAAATGTGACCATATAAAGGAAGTTAACAAGCGTATTATTGCTTGAAGCAGTTTTGGCCACAGCTTATCTCACTCTGAAACAATTGGGCTGAATTTTGATCAGCAAATTGGTGCTCTTAATCAGAATGCGATAAAAAGAGCATGACAATGACCATCAGATAACGTTCGACAGCATCTAATAGGTCAAATAGTGACTAAATCTAATCGAAACCAGAGTTTGTGGCCATTCTGGCCACAACTGAGCGTGTGCGGCTCACAACCTGTCGTATTTGCTTCTAAATGTGATTAATAATTATTACAAATTGTTGAAGTAATGGTGAGCAAAAGTAGGATACTTTCTAACCCACTATAGGTCCTAACTCTTTACGTTGCACCCTTCCATTGCTCCCAATATTGTAAATTTGTAATTGCGACAAGTGATTTTCTTTACCAGCCGCAAATCTAAGCACGCATTTTTCTTTCCTTACCTGAATGATTGAAATGCAGAAGTCAGTTCGTCCATAACTAATTTAGAAACCAGCACAATGTCACAATTTACAATACGGTAACTCGATGGTTGGTTCTAAACAACTGCTCTGATCAAATTGGTAACCTCGTCACACTGTGGTGAACAGCCGCAATGCCATAGTGTAGCTATGTAACACTACTATTTATAACAACTCAATTATGAAATTTACAAACGTTCAATTAAGCACTGCTCATACTACGAGCAGAGCATGGCCGTACAATTCCTTGGTGAGTTATTCATAGCAACTCGTAAACAAAATTCGACCTAAGTAAATTTAGCTATCTCGGCAATTTAACAAACATTACAAGCGAGAGAATCCTTCGATGCAAGTTTACAGCCATATAACGACTGAGAAGTATATAACAGCGAAGGTACACGCAATTGTTTATACTCCCAAGAGAATATCCAACGAAATTAGAGCCTGCATATTTGTACTGTACGCTGGAATAACAGTGGATCTTTGAAGCAACGCATTCACACCAATACGAGGTAGGGAATACGGTAGAATTAATCTATAAGAACTTTTTACAGATAAGGGGTTGTTGAGCGCAACTTTTTTATGTGATGCAGGGCCACCGCAAGGCATAAAATTCAACCAAAGTAAAACTGGAGCCCGTTGTCTTGAATATTTTATTTCACAGCATTTTTCGCTGGCGTACAAATTAGAATAAATGCTCTGTGAGGTTTAGCAACTAAGTTCAGATAAAGTGCAGCAAACAATTCTAATTAAGTAGGCTATTTGTAAACTTTCATATTTTTCACACCTTATTTATTTGCAAAGAACATCTCGACTGGCGACTCTCGAGCTATTGGTGAGCGCATTTGCATAGCAAACAAATGTTTTCCATTATGATCAGCCTTTTTAGGATTGCAAATCATAATGAGCTATCTCACAATTAACAACTATCTGTGTTAAACAAATATGCTATCTTCAAAACGAAAATGAAGGCTGCAAGGCTCCCTTCACATTCTAAATTTCTCCATTACCAAAACAACCTACCAAAACAATTCTCCAGTGCATTTTTATTAGAGCAGACGAATGGTGTCCCTCGTTTATCAAATCAACATTAGCAAACGAGGATGTGGGCAAATTATATTTACGAGCACCGATGCAGTTAGCAACGGCCTATTTGGGAGTAAAGTATTTAAAGGGGAAACGGAGCAACTGCATACGAGAGCGTAGGCGGGCGTGCTTTACCATTTATTTACATTCGCAGTTTAAGTAAACAGAAGCTAGTCTACGCTGACACATCTATGCATCGCGCAATAGTGAAAAAATCATTAAAGTAAAACTGATTGAGTCTGAGACCAATAGACCAGATCATCATGTTTCATGTGCACCTGGCGCTGGTGAAAAGGGGCACAAAACATGATCAATGCAGACGGAATATACGTTTAACGCAAACGTCCATGTAAGATATGAAAGGAGCGGTGAATATGAAATGAAAAAGGGTGCAAAGTACAGCAGCCGAGTCAAACGCCGGTATGATCCATCTTACATGCATTAGCTTACATGTTTAAGATCGAAAACATGGAAGCTCCTACCCAGCACAACACACTCGACAGCAACTGCTCTCCGTATTTTACGGTATCGTAAACAAGCATGCTATGCTCACCCCATTGTGACGTTTTCAATGGTCATTGAGTTGGTCAGTTCTCCATACACAGCAAAAAAACAAGGTGAAGAATTATTCCAAGATGACTAATCACTGGCAGCATAAATACGAGCGTCTTCTTCGTTCGTTTTGGCACCGGAAATCTAGAAACGAGGTTTTGAAGTTTGCCTCGACCTAACCGCCATCTAGCGAACGGCTGGGTCAACTCGCATTTTCCGAAAAAATTTAAATGGCGGTTGGTTTGAAACAGGATTATAACATCAAATGTTTGAAATGTAAATTGACAATAATTTGGGTGAGAGAAAAAAATTCGAAATACCCATAACATGAAATAATATTAAAAAATTTCAAAACAATTTTACAGTGATTAAAGGTTTTCATTAATTGAATGCATTATTTTCAATGAAAAAAGTAGATTTTAATTGGGAGAAAATATTTCATTAAGAAATTCATTTTTAAGAATTTATGTACAATAGAACATTAGAGTGTATTTTTTCCACTGTAGTAGTTTTGTTGGAAAGTGACTCGAATAAAATGCATTTCTTCCATACCATTGTATTTCTTTCCAAACTTGAACGTTTTATTGATCATTATTTGATCAATTAATTAATTAATTGCGTCACATATGGCGATCTTTAAATATTCTATTAATTTTTCAGACGATTTGATTCTATCAAGGAATAGTTCGATTAAACAAACAATTTACCATAGTTACGAGTAGATGGCATTACAACGTAAATCAATTGATAATGAATGTCAGAACGTGCTAAAAAGCAGGGCATGCGCATTGCATGTCCAGTATTTACATAAATCACAGCAGTACACCCTTATGAAATAAGCATAATCGTATTTACACATTTGTAAATTAATTAATCATTGTAATTTAGGCACGAAAAGTAGCATGCTGCATGACGTGCAGGCATTAATTTAGTATTCACGTCAAATCTGGCGTGAAGTCAGCACACCGTGCAACGCACAATGCAATTACTTACCCGATTTCACAGCTTATACTTCCAGCATCCTTCAAAACAAAACACAAAAATGACCAAGAGAAATTTGCAATATCGAGCTGGTCAATTTACACAGACTTCTCCCTGGTGTTATGAAAAGCCATTGATTGGAAAATTAATTTACGAAGGACACAAGGGGCACATATATTCTACAAAGGCATACATAAATATACGTGTATAAAAATAGGATAAAACATCGCAGATGGATTCATGCAAAATTCAAAAAAGAAATTTGACTAGTCATATAGAGATTATTTAAACGTTAATTCTACAGTTAAATTTGGTATTGATTTAAAGAATACAGATAATTTCAATACTTTTTTAAAGTATCAAAAGTTAAATTTAATTAGTCCAGGAAGGAGGAAATGTAATTTAGCGAAAATAACAGAAAATTCTAAAATGTACTAAAACAGTATTAATATAAATAGGAACCCTGGAACGTTCTGGTCTGCTTGGGTATTGAATGTTTTTTATGCTGTTCATCAACAACCAAATCATGTATTTCTTATAAAACCGGTAAATATATGTAGTGTTTAATTAAAAATATGCTGTTATAATCGAAACCTGCTTGCAGTTTAGTTATCAAAGATGGTACATGACGAAGGAAAATCTGCGATACAGACATTGGTTGCATTTACTTTCAAAGAGATATTTACAAAATTTCTGTCTACAGCAAAACATTTTTTGTTAATAATATTTTGCTAATAAGTTTAACAATATTGCAAAGATGAGGCAAATAACTTTCTATTTATCTGAGTTTTGTTACATTTAACTAATTTGATTATAAACAAACTTGAATCTTATAGCAGTTATTTTCTAATATTGTGAGGCCAATACAACAAGCTACTGTGAATTATCACAAAATAGCAATAAGAAAATACTGTAGCAAACAATCATTACCAAATCCATATTCTCAAGTAGAAGAGCTGAAAAGGATCCATTAAACGTGATCTCTCAACATTCAGTTTATACTTTTAATGTTGATCTATGAGGATGAACATTAGTTTACAAAAATGGTTTACGTACATATACAATTGGAAAATTCAAGAGGGTCATAATGAGGGTTTGGGTGGCGGTTATGTCTCTATTCAGCAACTACACAATGATAAATGGGAGCGATGAGATGCTTTCCAGTGGGATTCAAGAGCAGATTTATCCTAAGGTACAAAATACCCTCAAAAAAGCACTGCTGGATATGTTGAACTGTAGTGTTAACAGCTGGATGGTGGACAATGAGAAACATGACTGATTTCCTGAACACGACATCGATATGTTACATAGCTAGGCTTGCATTGCAGTTACACGCTAGAGAATCTATCTTGCCTGTAGAAAAAGCGTTACCTGCACAAATGAATGGGACTAAAGGGCAATGGTACGGAAGGAAACTATCTAGAATGCAACAACAGAAAATGCTGCAAATGTATCCCAAAGATATCACTCATCAATGAAATCATTATGTACAGAATGGACATGTGCAACAACAGAACTGCTCCTCGACCACAAAAACGCGTCGAGAAGCGAGTACGTCTTTTTTTAAGGCAACCAAAATGTATCTAAATCAAACAATGGCATAGACCTAATGCATTGACGTATCTGTGCAACCATCTGCAATTTTCTCAATGTTTCCGCTTGAATGAAGCCGGTAGAAATGCTAATTAAGGAAGAGGTAGCTGGTATTACGGGGATTATTAGGTGAAAGCTCAATCCAAAGAATGATCATTTTTATGAAAGAAAAAAAAAATAAAACGGCAAATGTTCACCAAAATATTTGAACAGCTAGAAAGATTCCAAGAATTTTAATTCAACCTAATTTAATTCGGTATCATTCGATCAGCAAAGAAATAGCTGTGGTAACGGTGAAACCCACATACCCAAGCGAAGTGGTTATAACAACCGTTTCGCTTGGGTGGGGGATCACCGGCATCATTGCTTAATTTCTAAAAACACCTAAATGCATACAAGAACGGGACTACAGATACAAAAACGAATTTCAATTCAGCCGTATTTTAGGTATTTTTGTTGTATTCGCTTCTGTACAGAAACTCAAAATCCAGTTTATATTTTTTGTGTTGATATTATTGGTTGTGATATTTACTTTAGCATCCCTTTAACTACTTTTTTTAGTGTTATTGCATACATTTATAATTGTGGTTTATAGAACGTTGAGCATTCTCTAAATATTTTTTCGTTGTGCATAAGGTCAGGGATAAGATTTTTGTAAGCCATGTGGAAACTTTGAATTCCCTAACAGTTCTTTAAATTAAAAAAACTATGCAAAATCTTTGCCAATATCTGAATATTACGAAGTATTTATTTAAAAAAATAAACTATAATAGGCTAGCGATGTCAATGCAAGGGTTTCAACTCTCCTTTTCTCGAGCATAAACTGATTGTTAAAAAAAAATGTTATAATAACTCCTATGTGCTCTGTAAGTTTTATAACTCATTCAGTGCACTTAGGTGTGATACAACAATGGGATAAAATCGTTGCTAAATGTTTAATCAGCTACTCGTTTATTTTTGGGTTGCACTCAATGATCTCTACTTTCACCGTGACCATGTCATTAACCCCGTTGTATCATTGATTACGATAATTGAGTTTCATCAATAATGAAATTCTTTCTTCATAGACAGCTACATGTATATTAACTCAGAATGCTGTTAAATTAAAGATGCTTTGTTTTTAACTGAAACTTGAACCGCTATGGTTAGATGGGATTAGCAAAGCTAACATATATTATAAAGTTCGGATTGGCAAAGCTGAACCACGACTTAGAAAACGCTTTTTTTAATTAGCCAAAGTATTATGAGTTGATTTAAATTTATGAGCCAAGAGGAATGATTTAATTTCAACCAAACAATTATAATACCGCCATGGCTAAAACAATCAGATAAATGAACAAAATGGGAATCAGTAATTTAGAGCTGGAAGCTACTTAAACACTTTGGCATAAGTGGACCATGTAATATCTTTGACAGTGAACATTTTAGGGATAAAATCTTCGAGCAGAAAGGGCCATAACAAATATTGCGATTAAATAAAAAGTTGAGTGAAATCATCAGTTGGTTATTATTAAAATCTGAGCAGAGAATCATGCACTGAAAAAAGTAAAACAGTGAGAAATATTCAAAAAGTGCAAAAGGAAACAGTGTGTAATCAAAAAGACCTGGGGTGATACAAATATAGAGAAACGATTTTAAGAAAGCTTTAACAAGAAAGAAATAATCAATTTAGAAAACTTTACGTTTGAAAATTGTCAGAAATAAAGACTGGGAAGAACTGACCCTTTCTGCATCAATAAAAAACAATAAATGTGATGACATACAGTAACAATGGAAAGTTCAAATTAACCACGCTTTGCCGAACTTGCCGAAGCACTTGGTTCCTCAAGGCTGGCAAACCAGATCATGATGAAATCAAAGAATTTTTAAATTGAAAGGTTGAGTTGTGAATGTACGTCTCCTAGATTTGTAGTTCCTTACAAAATACTACGTGTAACAAGTTTATAGGCTGATACAAACACAACAAATGCTCATTGATGTTTAGATGAGCTGGAAGTTACTTTAAAAACACTGGACATATTCTATGACTCAGAAGCAGTATTTTTGAGTGACTGAACAATTAAAAGTTGCATCGGCAATTCAATGTCAAATACATTTCATACAATTACACGGACTTGCACATTGCAGATTAATCGGTTGGCGTATACATGCATTCATGTTGCAATGAACTATTTTTTATTGGTCATATTGTAATTAAACTTTTATCCCCAACCAAATTAAAATTTAATAGAGGCTATGACGGAATTCAACATTATGGAATTGTAGTGTTCAAGAAAATGCTTAATGTCAATAGTTCATATTTGTAATTTTAACATTAAAAAGTTGATTAAGTACCTAGGGCTAATTCAAAACTAGTAATACTGCAAATAAAAAAATGCATTTAATTAAAATATTAAAAATGCAATGGTATTTTTAAAACAGGACAATAACAATGGGCAATGTAAGCAAAACTCAAAATGCTAACAGTAAAAAAATTTTATGAATAAGCACCATTTTCAATTTTAAAAATGAGTCATATCAAATATGACTAGGGAAGTCACGATTTTGTTCATAAATTCCAACATCGTAAACGTTTATATGTATAGCATCCCATGCATCAAGAAAATTTTAAATATAAATCGCTCGTTACAACAATGGTAAAATGTTTCTCGCTTAGCGTTTACCATTCATTGTTTAGGTTCCCAAATTATAAAATATGCATATGTGTATATGCAAAATAAATGAGCAAGTCACACTTTATGGAGCTTCACTTTTACCTTTTCAACTAATGGTGTTTTCTACAAAGTGAGTGGATTTGATCTTAAAAAGGTTCTTTTAATTCATGTCAAATAAATGACAAAATAGTGAAAATGGTCTAGCATCAATGCATATGCCGCAGGGGAAGAATCAAGATATTATAGGGCTTATTAACAGCTGTGCTTAGTTTTACTTATATGGCCCATCTTCTGAGTCTAAAATACACGAAACCTATTTCATAAGCAAAATAATCCGATGAAAGTTAATAACACCTGCTATTGAAAAGCAGCTTAGCCTTCTTGCGCTTCTGAATGGCCGAATATGTCCAGCATTTCACTACTGAATCAAACTTAAACACAATTCGCTTCTCGCGAATTTTTAAATAATACCAAATTAAATACTAAGCTTAGCTAATCGATGACTTGAAGAAATAATTCAGGTGGCATTGTGGACGCTTCTCCAGTAGTGGTGCCAAGACTACGGGATGATTTTTACGTGATTGTCTCTTTAAAGACACCTTGCACTTCATATCTTACCGTAAGTTTCATTGCTTATTGCCTAATACACCGAGAGATAGGACTTTTGTGCCTTTTTTGCAGTTGATAAAAACTGAAGTGCAAAATGAATGAAAGCTGAAAAGGCAACGATACGTTGGAATTGCCATGCATTTTCAATGCCGATGACTATTTAGCATAGAGAGAAGAGAACGCCTTCATTCGGACTTCACGACGCACGACCTCGGTCGGAGTTGCACTAGTCAAAAGATCCGTTTTTTCATTGGCTTCAAACATTTTGCATGGCATTGAAACACCGAGCACGACAAGCACACACCATGCTAAAAACGCAGATTTCGAATGGGTCCGCGATCTTCTTCCGATTGCGTGGCACCATTTTGTTTGGAACAGTTTGCGCACAAAAGCATTTGGGTCTCACGCCATACAGTGCCCAGTAATATTATGTAACTAAGCACGAGGTGCTTAAGCTGCAGTTTGCCACTGCAATAATTAAGTATTAGGTGGAAGGGCAAGTTTTGCTATACCACTCTGGCATTTCCATCATTCCGAAAATGTGTTAAACATGGATAGTTCCTCGAAAGATGTTGTGGCAGCTCCGTCCAGCATCTGTAACATGTCTGACAGCTCCTGCTGCTGTCCTGGCTGAGCAGATGCCCCGCTGCTTTGAGCCTGCTGGTGGCTATTTGCCGATGGCCCTGAAGAGGTTTCTGGTGGTTGATTATTCCCACTTTGCCACTGGCTGGCCCACATACCTATGGTAAGATCAAAATAAAATTTAAAATAGTTAAATACATGCAACATGTACTTAAAAATAACTTACTCTTGAAGATTTAATCATAGGTGGAATAGCAATTTGGGAAAAGATATAATAAGGATGTGATGAGAGTATACCTTAAGTCATATTAAAATTAAGAGATTTTTTGAATTGCACTCATATTTGACAATCAATTATTTATATCGTAAGATGTGAGCTAGGATATAGCATACCTCTTTTCTATTCTATTTGATACTATACAATCAGAATGTAGATGCCATGTGGTAGCGGTTTAAATCCGTTTAACCCACATTTATACATATTAAAGTGAAATTACAAATTTTGAACAGTTAGAAGGAGTCGTGACCGATTACCGAGGTGCTATTCCAGCACTGGCCTGAAAATATTGTGGAAACCACAACAATCACAATTAGAATAGCCGACCCAGGATTTCAACCCTGATTTCCCGAATGCAAGGCAGAGATGATGCCAATGAGCCATTCCTTTTACATCTTTGAAAATTAAATATTAAATATTGTCACTGATTTGAAAAAATCCACTTGCCTGTGTTCCCACCAGATGCCGACGTTGGGTGAGGGTATGAAGATCCCTGACCAGGAGTAATGGAAGGCCGTGATGCTGAAGAGGATCCCAGCTGTGTGTATGTGGGTCCTGATGGTGATCGGCTAGGACTCATTTGGCCATACTGTTGTCCAAATGACTCTCCAGACTGCAGAAAAGAAATGATGTAGTTTTTGTTTGAAAACCCATTTCTCACTTTGGATTGTTATCATTGAGATAAGCTGCTTACCTGTCCCATGTGTCGCTGTGGCCATGCCTGAGATGAAGATGGGCTCGGTGTCTGTTTGCTAATTCGTGTTAGCACTCCAGCAGAAGGTGCTTGGGACATTCCACCCATTCCTACTGGAGCACTAGACTGAACATTAGTCGGACTGGAATATCCAAGGGGGGAAGGCGTGGGATCATATGTACTATACACATTCTGACTGGAAGGCGGTCTTCCTTGGGAGCCGGCTGGTAAGGAAATAAGAAAACAGCGCATCAAATTTAGGAAGTTTTTAAGACGATATTAAATGTATAAAAACGCCATAAATGAAAATACTTTATGCAGCCTTTAATATTCTGAATTTCATTTTATTTTTTAAACAAAGATAATCACGGAAAAGCATATATAACCATATCCATGAGTTACGTAATCCTGACTACACTGTACATGATATTACTCCAATTTGAATTCAATATCTGAGCTAAACTGAGAAAACAAAGGCGACTGCAACAAACATAATTAAATCTATTGTTTGTTTGGATTATCTCATTAGTCTGATGTGGTAATGTAGTTGGCACTACCAATCTGTAATTCCCAGGACAACAAACGTCAAAACCTTTCAAAATAATTTTATAGTCTATTTATTACTAACAAGTTTCAACACCGGAAATGTAAACTTAGCATTTCCAAAGTTAGTATACGCATCTGTTACTCTTTAAAATGGTCAATAATGACATAAACTTGTGTAATTAGGGCTCGGTGAACTTCTAATGTTTTTCAATAATGAATTTGAAAAATTAAAGAAAAAAAATAACATGTTACCTTGGATATGTGACCGCAGCATGTGGGGGTAAATATCTCCGCTGCGTTGCATACTATAATCTAGTCCTTCCGGCTTTGCTTGCATCACAAGACCCTGATTATATTGGCTCATAGGCGCAGAAGATTCCGAAGTGGACTGTTCCACGCTTGTGGCAGTCTGTTCTTGTTGATGATGCAAGCTTCTGTAAATAAGCGTAAATTTATTTTCAGAAAAAACTGACAAAATACAATTGACTGCTAAAAAATTGAAAGTTCTTACTTGGCTGAAGAATTCGTACAAACAATGTACTCAACGTCATCTGTATATGGATTCAGAAAGGCATATGTACTCGTGCGTAGCCAAACCCACTCACGGTTTTTTGCCCGAAATCGGTACATTACGGACATCACCTGTCCCTTCAACTTTAAAACTATAGCGAAAAAATGTCAACCGCCATATTAGCACTTGACAAATTTGAAAATACGGTGTCACAAAATTCAAATATTAAAGAATCAAAGTAACTACCTTGCTCAAAACTTTCCTTCATATGGCTCTGATCTTCATGATGGAAAAATTCAAAACAAGATTTCCCTAGCAATTCCTGGGGTTGATAGCCCAGCATTGCTGTCACCCTGACAGATACACAAATTGAATCATAAGATCAACTGCATATCCTAATTGGGGAATACAACTGCATTTTCAAGTAATCGAAATAACTGCCAACCTTTGATCAACAAAAGTAAATTTTCCATCCATACTATGTCGTGAGGTAAACTCACATCCTGAATTGGCACCCGAGAGGTCATTGGTATTAGGCGTGTTCGTCACCTGCAACCTTCCTATAGCAACAAGGCAACAGTGGTTCGCTCCATGCGAATCGTCAATGTCACTTCGTTCTATTTGAACTCCTGAAAGAAGCTCACTTGTAATCCAATAGTTTTACACCAATGTTCGATTAAGTTACTGTTAACAGCAAAATGTACAACAGAGAAGAGTAAGATCTCCATGATGCAAACTAAAAATTAAACACTGGTTCTAAGAATAAAAATACTTTTAATAAAAGAAAGAATTGAATACCATTAACCAAGTTTATTGTTTTGTCTACCAGTGCTTACCCGACATGAAAGCAAACTGCCTTTTAGCCCATTTCAATTGTATGATAATTTAAAATCAAGAACATAATATAAGTATAAAAAACGCATAAAAGGAGTATCTGAGGTTGGCTATTCTAACTTCTCTGTGCTGTCAGGTTTTGCTACAATGCATGGACTTCCATGCAACCTACCAGAAGGTGGCCAATTCTTTATATAACCAGTACAATGTACAACGGCATAATTATTTCCATCTATGGAAGGCCCAAGACTGTTTCGCTGCCGCATCCGGTTTAAATGCCCAGTGGTCATGCTGTCAGGTTGAATGTTTCCTATTTTCATTCGGCATATAAAACCACGACGTGATCCCATACAAAGGCGCATAGAGGCTATGAGAACAATATCAAATCCATTAAACTGAGAAGCATTACTATATATGGAGAGGCAAGAAACAATAGTACATTATTGCCACCTAATAAAATAACTAATACACAGCGTAAATACATGTAGCTACCAAATTACATATACGTATATTGGTGAGATTTATTTCACATATGGTGAAATTTGAACGTGACAATAACGTGCATATGTTATAATTGATGTCACTTATTTTACATCAAGCATTACATAACATAACTTGACATGTTATGACTGAGGACTTTAATGACCATCTGATACATAGCAAAAGCATTCTCTTAAATCAAGAGGAACTACTTACACTGATGTCCTTCCTTTTTTACAGTTCCAGCTGAAAAACAAAATGTTGCCAAATTTGAGTTTTAAGAAATATGCACACCATCACACATAAAGGACTACATAAACTCATTCCCAAGAATCAATACAATCAATCACTTAAAAATAGCTACATATCGAAAGCCATCAAAAGTTGCATGAGAAATGAGACATATTTTGACGAATTTTTTAAGTTTAAGCTCAAAACAGAACGCTTACTCTTGAGATCCAAGATCCGCCCAGTGTTCGGCGGTTCCTGAGTTGATAACTGCTCCCTAACTTTCTCCAGATCCTCCGGGTGAATGATATCATAAATACTAGCTCGGTACCAGTCGGACTGCATCATAGAATTTATGAAAATTAGTCAGACCCTCTCATCGACGTGATAAATCCAGCATTTATTTCATCGATTCAATTATCAGGAGAGAAATGAACTTACCTGAGACTGATTTAAAACGGGTGTCAGTGAATCTGATACATAGATTATCCTGCCCGAGTCGCACGCTACAACAAATAGGAAGCCATCGGCAGCCTGTAAAGAATGCGTAAAAAAAATTAAGTAAGTTTCAAATTATGGAATGCTCGTAAGGATCCGTTCACATCTCCACAGCCATGCATCAATCTAACCTCCAATATGAGATGCTTTAACTCCTGGTCCGTTAGGAAGGAAGGCTTATAGGTACCGTCAGTACTTGTATTCCCAGTCCCTAGTGAGATCAAAAGATTAATGAGCATAAGTGCAAATTAATGTATCGAGATTAATGAGTTCTGTCAAAGAGCCAGAACTGCTGCTGCACATTTTAATGAAAACCTTGTTGAAGGGGAGGAAAAAAAACAAATGGAGACAGTGACTTTCTTACCGCGTAAAGATTTCATGTGTGCCACAGCCATCCGAAGAATCGTCAATTTGTCCGGTTTCCTGGCCAAGGCGCTGCACGTCGGCACCATGTCGGACAGTTCGGTGATGTAGGCCGTCATCTTGTTCCGCCTCCTCCTCTCAATTTCGCTATGATTCTCCCTGCCATATATCACAGTCCAAAGGACCCACGATCATTTCTCATTTCTAGCAAGACTGGAGAGGAGCTCAAGCCCGCAAATGATGTCACGCGATAGTTGTCGAGCTCAACGAATCGCGCTGCACCAAATTCAGATTAGCCAAACAGATGACCAAAACTGCTTTCACCTCAGTTCCTGCCACTGCGTTTATTGATTACAACTGATTTTTAATGAGCAGAATATGGTGCAACACGTCCAAAGTTCCCCGTCAACTATTGAATGCTACCATTTTTGGACGTACGAACAAGAAGTGCATGCATATTTTCAAAGGAGGAACATTAGGAACATAAAACTTCATCAAGCTGCTAGCACAATGGGAGGTACAAACATTAAATTAGGAATTTATTTGTTAATGAAACCACTTTTTCACACTTATAATGGCAAACGTATTTCTAAATATATCATCAGACAACAACTTTCGACCGCACAGTGAACCGAGTACATGTATATGACGTCAATTCACAACGAACTACAAAAAGCCAAGCAAAAAAATCCCTGAACAGTAAGCAAAAGGAATAAGACCAAGATTAGTAGCAATCAATTATGCTTATGAAATTCAGGTTTTAATAATCTGATCAAAAATATCTATGCCGTCAGATTCATGAAGAAAGGCAGCATTAAAGACAGTCTAAATAAATCAGACTGAAATTGAAACACCCAGATAGATTCATGAAGAAAGGCGACTCGGAATCTAACTATAAAGAGTTATCCCATAGACACGCTCCATAAAGCGGCAATCTGAACTAGGCTAGATTTGTCAAGAACTGCAAATGTTCAGTAGCAAGAGATGGAGAAAGAAAACTGGCAGCCATTTTGTTGAATGAACATCTAGCATCATCAGACGGATTGATGAAACGCGTAAGACATCCGCACATTTGGTCTACTAAATTGGCTGATTGAACGCGACGTAGGGCCTATAAAAACGCAGCACCATGGGAACCCTCCCTGCGCGTCTAAGCGAAGCTGTTCCCAACAGAAATGCGAAGAAATAAGAAATCCTGTTTACTCTAAGCCTTAATCAAGTATATCCTATTTACATATAAAACAGATCAATTTCACTCGATCCAACGTAACACGAAGTATAATGGGCCCAGTCGAAAATGGGCTTCTGGCGTATGGCGCTAGCAGAGCCCTTAAATAGCTCGGATATGGGTGGGGTGAAAATTAAACTAAGTTGTAAGCTGCATACAAAACATTGCGACTGAGCATTAAAATCGACTTTTCATTAAACGTAGTTTTTGTTTGTTATGGGTTCACGTGTGTGGTGGCCTTCTTCCTGAATAAATTCGATAGAACAAAAGGCGACATTAACGCAGCAGAAACCTTCCTGTATGTTCAAGAAAATATTCAAAGGCGTCAACAATGAAGTCCTTAAATTCATTCAACGAAGGTCGCGCAAATTAAATTTATCGATGATGTCGAACATACATTCGAGGGGGTCGGGGGGAAAATCTTAAAACATTAAATTTAAGGTCATCTAAACTAAGGTGCAGACAATGCTGATTATGTCGTATGGCATGAAATTTTCTTGAATGTTATCAGTATTTGTTAATGTTTCAGTAAAAAAACTTGAATTAATTACTCGTTGAACGAGTACGCGATTTGAGCAGCTGATTGTTTGGTTGTCCGTGCGAAATTCAATTGCAATATTTGACCAAATGAGATTGTTTCTCACTTAAAACTCCTGGATTGTATTTGGTATTAATAGCAGACACTCAGTGACATAATGCACACATTTATAACATTGTTTTCATTAAATGAAAGTTAGTCAACATTTGGTCTAGAATGAAATTGGAATGAATTGCGTGAATGCGGTGCAAAAATATAATTCGGTCAGTACATGTAATTTCTGCATTAATTTGGTGGTAAATTTATGAATGCCCGCTAGGACGCACAAAAACTGGAAACATTACGTATCAGTTTCCAAACTGATCTTTCAAAACATTAACTACTTGAGAGTGGCGCAAACATTTTTTCCTAATTTAAAGGCCATCTTTGCACACAACAAATTCGCGTAAAAGTGCACACACAGCTATAAACCGGCATACAACAAAAATGCTATCGACGGGTTATTACTGGCTGGCCTAAGTTGGTATTTTTTTTTGTCGGTCAGATCAAGTTTATGCGGTTAAGTGAATTCTAAAGTGGCAAATGGCTCATGTCTGCGGAGGTATTAATAACTCGCATATTTGGTATGTTCTTTTTAAAGGCTTTGGGAGAAACAAAGACAAAAAAAAAACATTAGAGAGAAGGAAATTTTTCAGATGTTTAAATACCGTCTTCCTGAAGCACCTCCTCGCATTTATAAATTTTGCGAAAGTGCGCAGGATGCGAATGGTAGGCCACTTCCTTCAAGTAATTTACTTATAAATATGCGGTCATGTTCGTGCCTTGTTTTTGCCCGGCTAATTCCTGGTGATTTACTGAATTCCGGTTTTTCTTATGTGAAACACTGACACTTTTTTATACCAGCAGCTTTTTTATTTTTTTTTACCAGGTGGCCCGAGAGCCACAACTGGTTGGGCGACGCAATTTGCATAGATTTTCCAAAACCTAGCATGCGGTCCACGCATTCGGCATTAGCAATGTATCCATCTTTAATAGTAATTTCTGGTGAATAATTATTGATGGCAGTTTTGCGACCCGCAATAACCTTTTTGCCCGGGCCCCGCCGATGACTGATGAGTTCTCAATCAGAATTCGCCTTTCCACCCCTCAATTATTTGCTGCTGGTAAATCATGGCAGGCAGGCCAGCAAAACGGTGGCCAAAAAGTGCATCCAACCCTTGAACGGGGGGCACTGAATGCGTGGCATACCGGGTCTTAAGGATACAAGTAATAGCAGTGCCTACTTTGAATGGGGAAAAGCAGGTTGTCAAAGTCAAGAACCTAATTATAATTTTACAGGCATTCGATGGACATCAGTTATGCTAAATTCAAGGCATGGTCATAGCACGGATCAACATGCATGAAATTATGCACCAAATGAATTTGTCGATCATCTTGCGATACGCATACTCGCACTGCCACTATCAAAATACGCGTGATAGTAATGTAGCATCAGCTCACCAACTACTTAATCTTGGTCATGCAGGGTTTTCTAATCTTTGGACAATTTTAGCTTTGCAAATTAATGTGCATAATTTTGCGCGTTTCCTCAATTCGTGTGGATCTCCCGACGCTCACTATTCCAGATTTGGTTACTAATGTCAGTTTATGTGCATTAGTTTGATCTGAATTCAACATCTTACCAAATTGTAAAACAGCCATTTGAATTAATGTGTCAATGCACACCATTTGCATTATAATATATCTCACATTTTAATGTACCGCTTTTGCGTTAAAGCATCATGAATGCACTATGGTAGATTGTAATAAATAAATAAATAAAAATCAAAGGCATACTTTGGTGTGAGAACATACATCGCACTGATATCAGTCTGTTCAAATAGCACGTATCCATGTTTAAATACCGAGCATACAACCTGGTGCCGAATAAGTGAGCTTTTCTGACATAAATGGAATACGGACAGAGAATAAAATCACAGATGCTGAAATCCACATTTCACATCACGTTATTCTCTTAATTTTAATTCAATTTGTCACATCGCATTGAATGCTATCGCAACTGAAAATGAAAATGATAGTCTACATTTGCGCAGCATAAGAAACTCATTAGTTCTAAAATCAGACCAATTCAAGGTTTGTGCTAAAATTTACAAAATGATTTCCCTGACTTTCCTAATCCTTGACTTTATGAAAATGGATTCCAAAGTATGAGTTTTTTACCTGCACTTGTACTTTCTGGGCAATTGCTCTTTTATCAATAAAAAAACGAAAATTGTAATATTTATAAACAATTCCTTAGTGCACTTTCCATTGGAAGTACCATTAAACTTCAGTGCGTGCATATTCGTAAGGGATCGCCTTGATTTTCGAGCATAAACAATTTTCCCTGACTATCCCTGCCCACTTTTCTCTTCCCTGATTTTCCAGGTGTGCACGAATCCTGCAATTAGAGTATAGGTTAAAAAATATTTCAAATTGACTGACTTTCTTGAAAACCACGGTCAATACTGGTATATTTCTAATAAATAATGCAATTTGCATTAAACAGTGAATTCATTCCCCTGTTTTCAGCACAGCCCATCTAAATCATGCAACATCAAAGTTCAAGAATCACGGGCTCTGGGTGAAATTCAGTGGATGTGAGACGCTCCAAAATACCTCGATCGTGATCAAGGAGTGATCATTTTACCGCAGTCTGCAGACCAATACAAATAGTGTACATATCAGCAGTCTGCACAACAACACAAAGAGTCGAATGCAATGCAAATCCCCAGCACAGCACTTGGCGAATCTTCAAAATGGCGGCCCAATAGCCGCTACACAGATAAAAAGTCTCTCGAATACCTCCCAAAGGGCAAGTATGGTTTATTGAAGTCGATGCACTTTAACGTCAATCCTGCCAGACAGACTTCCAGTGCCTGTACGCGTGCATTTGTGTGTGAACAAACGTTTCCCCCAAATCGGCTGATGGCCAAAGTGTTGAACTGCACAATCTCTGTGGTAACCCAGGAGAGTTACGAAATGCCGGACGTGCCAGAAAACCTGCTCGGGCAACGAGTCTGCAATGATTACCCTTGTGATGGCCATCATGATTATAATATCCATGATGATGATGGTGATGCGAAGGTACGCCGCGTTTTTATAAGATTCCTGAGCCGCACAGGTGCACTACCTGCTGCTACAAGAATAGCCTCAGAACAAATCCCCCCTCCACCCCTAAAAACCCCATGAAAAAAGTGTATAATTATAGATGAAGAAGAGCATTCGCCAGTGCTACTTCAGTAGAACGAGCTTCGATGGGTTCTTGAACCTTCGCATTAGGCACTGCGATCTTATTTCAGTACGTTTTGCATGTACACTCTACGCCCGCTTAGAATTAGTCAAGATGTATATTCGAAGCGTATGATTATGCAATGATTATAGGATTTCCAACCGAAAAACGTGAACAGAGACGAGGAAATACCTCTTGGGACCAGGATTCTCTTGGGTTGTACGACGAGAAACTGTAGGAGACAGGAGGAATTGACTGTTAACGAAACGCATTAAAATCGGAAAAAATAAATTGAACCCCTTTCATCTTATCTACATGCACATGTTGAACTTCGAAAACAAACCGCTTGGACTAAAATGTGCGAATTCCGAACTACTTGTTGCTTTTGGCAGTGAGTCCCAATAAAATGCAAATGCGATCACGTTCGACCGACACTCACGTAAAATCTCGGGTCAACCCGTGAGCCGTTCGAACTACAGGTTCATAAAACCAGAAATTTACCAAATATTTTTTTTACAACAACGACAAAGCACGCTTTATGCGACGCCTTACGGAATTTTGCATTCTATGGCTTTTACAATCTGGATCCCAAGGTTTAAAATGTTAATTGCCCAATAAAATTTAAATAACTTTCGGATGCATCAAATAATGCTAGCGAGCTGCAAATAAAAAAAAAGTGAGGCAAAACTGGCAAAATTACACATCATCTGGTTATAAACTCTCACCGAAGGTCAACTTCCCATTTCAATCATCGTTCGAAATAAAGCAAACTCAAATGATCTGACAGTTACAGGTTTTCAAATCTCCGCAAATTACCGTGTTTTCGACGCCAAGCCTAAAAGACAGCAGCAAACAGTAAGCCATGGGAATGAAGAAGACGAAATTAAAGAATGGAAGATCTCTGTCCTAATAGCTTTAGTGTAAATAGTTATATTAATATGAATGTTAAATGGAAAAATATAATGTTGCCTTTTTTACAGGGGGTTCAATACAAGATGGTTTAATAGTTGGAAACCAGTGAGGCAGATGTAAGATCAGTGGAGGAGTTATCAGTATGGTGAGGGGATGTCTTTGGGCTTCTTTAGGTTGGCAAAAAAATTTGCGATTCTGCAGGTGCACCAAAGTGCTGGTTCGTTAATCGTGTTGAATAAAAATGCAAAGTTTGAAACTCTTAACAAAGTACTCGTATAATATGAGAGTACTTGATTTGCAGTGAATATATAGCTAGGGCCATGTAGGCGCTTCTGTTCCACATAGCGGGCACGGTTTAGCCTGGAGCACGAAAGCAGCTATGAAGAGTGTACATGTACATCCGTGTAACGACGTGTAGTTTGTCAAGCATTGGCCACACTCGAAGCACGACAAAGGCGTGTACGTTTCTCGCTCATTCCAAATGCGCTTTTATTTGGGTAGTTACTTTCATCAGGAGTCGTGCGCCATGCCAAACTGCAAGGCCCCTGAAGAGCTAGCTTCGTCTGTCCCTGAATTCAATTTGCGGAGTGCAGCCGTAGAGCCCGAGAAACAATAGCATTTGTGCAGGTATAAATAAACAAGCCGGAGGTCAAAGCCCCGGTGAATAAAGTAGCTAAAAGGCATGCACCGTCTGCGATCACTCATAAAAACGCTCTCCGCATGGGGTAATGGTCTCATGTATTCCACGGCCGGCGTCACCCCTCCCTGACAGGTAGGGACCCCGCGGGAGTCCAGCCCCCTGCCGAACCCCCCGCGACGCTAATCATTAGGGTCATTTCGAGAAGATCCAGGTAGCCACGATCATTATCGTCACCGGGTTAGGTCACCCCTTTAGCATCTCCTTCGCAGCGCTAATGGCGGAGTAATTGCGAGCTATAAAAATAGTGCGCGTATAATTTAAAGTCTGGATTTTTTTTAAAAAATTAAAAAATGCAATCATTATTACATCGCGAACGGAGAGGTGCCAACCCCTGAATTTGCAAGAGAGAGAAGAGGCGAGGTAGGAAGAAAAAACTGCCCATTTCGGCTACGCATTTACTTCGCCATTAACGGACAAACGAGGAACTGCGTGCACGTTTGAAAACTGCGCAAATTGCAGTTTCGGCAAACCCATAACCGCAAACTTGCGAGCTTACCAGAACAGTTTACGTCATCGCATCAATGAAACCATGCCGCTTTTTGTTGTTGTTGTTGCTTCAAATACTTATTAACATAAAATTACTTGGCTACGAAGTTGGTGCCATTAAATACTTATTAACATAACTCATTATAATTGCTAAATTTATTTTATCCCATGTAGAATTGGTCGTCCACTAGTGTCTGAGTTATTGTTTTATAATTCGACTATGTCCTATTCATTTATAAAACAATAAATAAAAAATAAAATGAATTTGAAAAAGTTGTTATGCATCCTTCGATGCCCATCTTCCTCTAGCGGACGACCAATTTTTCACTGGGGAATCACTGGGCATCCTTTTGGGGCGGGCCACAGAACAATGTTTCAGCCAATTCATTTTCCGAAATTAGAACATCAGCACGTAAATGTAATGACATCTTAATCTACATTCAATTCTACATTCTTCGTTCAATTCCATATTCTTATTCAACGTATTCTACAAACTCGCCCCCATAAAACGGAATCAAACTTGGTCAAGATCAACCCAAACATTTCCATTCACATACTCGCGTGGAAAGTTGAGTCTTTTGAGTTTTATTCCAGCAACATCTATCAAAAGTTGTAAACACTCGTCGATTTCGAGAAAACAGGTGGTGACCCTCCTTTGAAGTCACCCTGTATAGCTGGCGAAAGCCAATTTGTTAAGAGCCACAAATTTCGACTGAAGAGACACTTCTAAACGCATGCGTGCAAAGCCTGGAAATGTTGGCAATAAAGTGAAATAAAAGTTTAGCCGAAAACTGATTATATACACATTAACATAAATACGAAAATCGATAAGTTAGAAGTTCACCTTCCTATACAAGCATATGTTTATCAGCAGCAATACATGTACATGTCCTACTTTCGCTTGACGTTAAGAGCAGCCAGGAGCATTTATCAGGACGCGCATGTGCAGACTACCTGAGGCTGGGTCCATGTGGCCCTAACATTGATAAGCCATTTCAAGACAGGATTTGCAGCCAGCAAAAGAATTCAAAACGTCAGTTAACCTGGATAGAAGACTCGCCTTTTTTCCAGACGTCTCGGCGGAAAACAATAAACTGTTTAAAATTATGCGAAAAACAATAACGTGCACACGTTTTATCACACAGTAATTTGTGGATGATGGATATTGGTACAAGATTTATTTACACATTAATCACTTAAGCAAAGTTACGGTACATATGCAAATGAATGGAAACTGCAGGTTAAAATGTTAACTTGGGAGTCATGGGGGCTGTTCCTAAATTACGTTACCGTTACGGTAAAGGGGATGGGTATCCAAGAAAACATCACACAAGTTACGTGAGGTTGGGGATTGCTTTATCCAGTTTGGTACGCATATTTAAAGTCGTATTATATTATTATTTTCAGTTTATTTATTGAAGCAATGTTTCAAAACATACCTTTTTACCATTTCATACAGGCTATTTCCTATTGAAATGAACGCAGTTTAGATATACATTTACCGCTGGGAAGAATTTGGAAGTTTTTTGAAGTTAGTGTTCTTGGAGAGGGGAGGGTGATCATCGTAACGTAATTTATGCGGGAGGGTGTTTACGTTTTTAACAAAACGTCATACGATGGAGCTATAAGATATAGGCCTACCTTCAATTTGCGTAACGGAAATCCTAGACAGCCCAAAGCACGTGTACACATGTAAAATTCCTGATAAATGTTAACAGATCATAAGTTTCGAAAACTTATTGACGTAATTATTGTCGTACTCATTAGCTTTGTTCCGCGTATCGTCTTGACCATGGTTTGAGAGTCACATTTCATGGGTAGTTCTTTAATATTTTCCAACAAGAGCCAACTTTGGCTCGGCTTCGCAACATGAAACAAGCGCTCGTATAACGTTATTTTTTTGGCCTCTTTTCTTGGAAGTCAAAAAGCACCCTATTATGGATGGCAACATTAATTATTTTATTACTTTTTAAAACTATACACATGTACCAGTCGCGATCGAGCCACAATTAGGCTTACTATGTACGTCGACCATCTGCAACAACCATTAAACCTTTCGTCATAAAAAGGTTTTTCTACCATCGGTTGCAAATTTATTGGAACAGTCATAACCGCGTGCAAAGTGCTAAAATAATGGGCAGTTATTGCGGCGAAGGAGTTTCTAGGGTCGACGATTTTCTCAGCCGTGATAATCTGAGCGTTATCAAAAGCAAGACATAATAGGGACGGGAACGCTCGCTATATGCACACGCATAATTGCCGAAATTTATTTTCATGAGGCCCATTTAGGAGCGAATATGGCGGGGGTTTAGCGCTTACCCTATCGCAATTTAAGATGGCACTGCGCAGAGTATGCCTCCGACTTTAAACATTACATGTATATTCAAAAGTTAATTGAACCCGTACTGTTATCGGCAAATGTCAGATTTCTTCGGAAAAAAACAAACATGCGTTTTAAATAAAAGTGTTGCGCGAGGCTCCAATTCCAGCAACTGGGAGAGTTCGACATTGTGTCGCACTCCGAATTAAATTGATCCAAAAATTATAGCTTTCATTATTGGCCATGGCTTAAAATTACATAATGATAAATGAGCAGAAAAAGGAGCTGATAATCGAGCACGGGCGAATAGACGGTAGCCGCAAAACTGCCACTCATTCGCACGGCACGGTCTTCCAAGGCAAATCCTTTTAAGGTGCAACTCTCAGCCGCCGGCTTAATCATTATCATCGAAATAGTAATTGAAGACAGCCAACCGTAGCCTACTTTATTAAACCGAATGATTGAAAGGTAGGCTATAATTTTGCACTGACCAACTTATCGGGTTTTTTATATTTTAGCTTATGTTTATCCTTCCATGTTCAAAATAGCCATCCGGCCAAGCGGTCGCTAGATCTAACGTTACAATCCACACCTATTATTACAGACGTTATTTTGCAACAGTCTTGACTTTCAAATTTCCTTTTAACTCGCAGCAGGATTACCACCGAAATCAAATTCTCAACTTTTCTGACGTTTCTAGGTGTTTTGGGGGAACAAATTCCCTGACTTTATAAAAAAAACGTTTATAGAACAAAATGGAAATAATTCACCCCTTACTGATATTTTTTATTATTAATCCAAACGTCCTCTTTTGCAACGTCCTCTTTTGAGCAGCATAAAAAAATCATTTGAGATTATGGCAATTTGAGGCTGACATTTTTTAAATTTCCCTAACTTTTCCAGGTTGTTCCTACTTGCCTAACAATTCGAGGTTTTCCAGGTCAGTGGGAACCCCGCGCAAAAAGTCTAAAGCGTTATATAGAATCTCAAAAATATTAATGTAGAAGAAGTAACGTCGATCGCAAGTTTTCGATTTTTTGAGCAACTAACCCATTATCTAAATGAAAAAATGAGTAAAATCGTGCTTATTAAAACTAACAATCAAATTTAAGGCATAATAAGTATTGCTAGGGAAGCAACACTGACAAGCCTGACAGGCAAGGTAAAAAACAATAGCACTTGTTCTTCTAGGCTACTTTACTACCTGAACCTTCGTGCAGCTAACATAATGCATGTACAAATTCAAGAATTAATAATCTTTATAAGCCCAGTTTGTACTAATTTTATGGCACGCGTGAAGAGACCGACCCACGCCATAACTTTCAGAATTCCCCTTGTTAGTTAGCACTGTCAACAGTCCCCAGTGAAAGATGGCAATTTAGCGATATAATAATATCTTTTCGAAAATAACGGATTACAAATGGCAGACAGTTGCAAAAATCGAAGTCAGATAGATGGATAACAATCCCGTGAAACTATCAAGTACAATGTGGTGCAATCAATATCGTAAAGCCATTTAATACCAGCAAATGAACGTGTGGCTCCTTTGTGCTATTCAAGGGTATTTTTAGAAACGCGTTTATTGAAATACTCTACGCAAGGAGGCAATATTGCAGGCCATATAATGACAATAGGAGAAATAAATGAAATTCATCTCGCATTGATCACCAGTCCATGTCATAAACCTGCAATCGCAAAGTCATTGATGAAAACCACCTGATGATCGAACCTTGATCTATATTCTCCTGGATTGTCATGCACGTGAATGAGTGCTTATAATCATTGCACGAAAGAGCAATGAGGATGGCAGTCAAAAGATTTGCCAACAGAAATGATTTTGGCAAAACTATTCTTATTCAGAATTGCATCGTCAAACTTTACATTCGTAAGGTGGTTGTTACAAGACATTTTGCGAGAATTCATCGCCTCCAATATCGCATTCTGTTGGATGCACCAGGCATATTACAATGCAACTTATTCACCCCTATACACTGTGTAATATTCACTGGTCGAATCCCCTTTTCAAGACACTATCCCAAGCATCCTCAGGGTCCTTCGAGAGAACTCCACATTTAACAGCTTGATCTTCAACTGAGAGGGCAGAAACCATATACATTATACCATACCGACTGCTAAATGGTGTCGTGGGCGTAAAGCAGTCCCAATAGAAGAATGGAAATGAAATTCCATGGACCCTCGTAGATATACTCCGAAGGAAACAAATACGGTATATATTATCCCGCAGCTTTGATGTAGAATACTCCCCTTCCAAATAGGTTTTGTCTGCTATACTGATACATCAAACGCTATACGGTATAAGGCAACTTAAATATAACTGTGAAATTATGATATCTCAATGCCCCATCGTATCTGAACCAATGCAAAAGCTACATGTAGATTTCAAAATGAAAGATAGAAGTTAATTATGTTTTAATTTCTTCCTAAATGGGGATTTAAACAACATTTTAATTCCCATCCATATTTAAGAATGCTGGCTCTTTCACTAAATAACCTGCTTAATACACGTATTACGGCAGAATGCCATCATATAATAAAATTACTTTCTATTCTTGCCCCTAGCTATCATGAACTAACTGTAATTTTACATAGGTCTAACCATCTCAAAAATGTGCACAAATAATCACACGGTATTTAGATAGTTTCTGTAAATCAACTAACGCCACTATCAAAATTCACATAGAATATTTAGTTTCATGAAAACACTTCAGTCATTCGTTGAAACAAGCTCCTGGATCGTTTAAGATGAAAATGCGAAAATAACTTTGGCAGAAATCTTCAATATCTACATGTATTTACTATTATCATTTTTTATTATTATTTAGATAACTTAGGAAACATATTATCGCGGCAAATATCCTATTTGGTATCAAATAGTGGTATTTCTCCAGCTCCCCACTATCCGTGCATAGTGGGCTACTGCAGCAAAGTAGGTGGTGCTAGTAGCTCTGATTTATAGTATGTTGAACATTGGGCCAGCTTGTTTTTCTTGCATTAAGTGACGCCGTAAATGTCCAATTACACCTACAGAAGTATAGATTTGGTGGAATTTATTTCTATTAGATTCTGACAAGCAGCCATCCAACTGTCCATGTAATAACATGGCTGAAGGCTAACGCTGATGTACGACCTCAAATCGTGACGTCTGAGAAACAAATATTTGATCATCCAAAATAAAAAAAAGTCAGACGACCTCTGCAGACAGGTGGTCTTTCCTTTCAGTTGAATTTATTCAACTTAATACAACATTGTTAACTTTAAATTGTGGTTACAGTGGAGGAAAATACGGCATTTTAAGATGGCGTATAATCTTTCAATCTTTCATCGACATGATTAGATTCAAGCTCTTATGATATTAATAATTTTCCAATTAGCCTTTGCAGAAACAGAGTAGACCTACGTAATTGCTTATCTTCAAGAAATAGTTGGTATTTTCAAATGTGAAATTTTTTTTTCAGAATAAGATCAAAGTCAATCGTTAACTTTTTCTCACACATGTACAGACAATTTCTAGGTCTTTTTTATTTAGTTGTAAAATAGAAGAGCATGTAAAACTTAGTTTTTAATTAGTTCAATCTCAAATACATGCACTTTTTCAAGTACGTTGATAAGAATAGAGATGACGTTGTAAATGATTTGCATTAAAAATAACAATGTAGTATTCTAATTTTATTATTTTTATACAAATATGCTGGAACCCGTAATATAAATAATCTAATTATTACGTCTCCAACTATATAACCCACATATTGCAGCTATTTTCCAAATCGACCAACAAAGCCATGGTTACAGTTTTATGTGATAGCGTTGTATATCGAATGTAATTTCCCCGAGCCCTTTGTATTGCAGATAAAAACGCAATTCTTAATTTGCACCGTTTAGGAACATTGTCAACAAACAAAAGCAACAATTCATAATGGAATAGGAACTGGGAACTGTAGGTTCATTACCCAATTATTATTATTTTTTGACGACAACAGGCATTGGGCATATAGACAAAAACTAAGCACTTCTTTAAAAAGATACAAAAAAATAAGTTGGTAGTCTCATCGTTCAATCGTTGCCATTACATAGTTGTCTAAAAATGTCATGACAAGCTCTAATTAAACGTTATTTAGGAACCACATATACAATTACACACAAAGGCACATAACAGAGACTACAAGAGGACTAGTGTAGGCTAAATGGTGGAAAGAGAGACGAGATTCACTTGAAGAAAAAAAAAATAGCAGTATCTATCTATACAAAATAAGAGGAAACTAGACAGAAGTATGGGTAGAGAGAGCTCGAGAGTGGTGGGTGGTAAAATAGTCGTGGATAGGATGTCTTACCTGGCAAACCGGTCCTTGTCTTGCACCGAATCCTCATCCATGCGAGAGTACTTGCCCCCCTGGCTATCCTCCTCGTCTGACCTTAAAGGGGAGGGAAAGGGGACATGGATGTTAGATCCCAGCTCTCTCCCAATCGCATCAATTAATAATCAGCTTAATAACTAGCAAAACATAGGCATAGCGCAATATATAAAACAATTAGGATCAACGACCTGATTTATTAGTCTGCAAAAGACGCTGGGAATTAAGTATTTGCGCAAATACTGAGAGGCCCAACTTCGCCTAAACCTTAATTGCCAGACAACGGTTCCTTCAGCTATTTAGCCCTCTCATAAATTGCATAATAAAGCTACACACACATTAGTTAGACATTTTGGATTCCCGCAACCTCCTTTGATTGCGAGCATAGTTGTTGGAAAACCATGTACACGAATCTCGTCAAAAGAATCCTCAAATAATCTAAAATAACAGTAAACTATGAAAAGGTATGAGTTGATAAAAAAAGAAGCGATTTTAGAACGGAAGGAGCAGTTTTCAGAGATATGCTACATTCAATCGCAAGATAATTACATCTCGCAAGGCATCAATCACTTGCGTTTCAGAATGAGTGTTCACTTGTGATGCAAAACTGAAGTATGCAGTTGAGTCAAAGGACTTCTAGAATTTAAAACAACGATTCTTACCTACGGTTATCAGCGCCATGAATAAAGGCAGAAAAACTTTTAGGATCGGATAGCGTTTCTTGAAAATTACCCCCCTCATCAGTGACATCATCAAGCGGCATTGTACAGAACTGGTGCGTGGACGCTCAGAGATTATAATACACACCAAACATTAGTAGCTGTACATTTGGCAAGGCCTTTGAACTTCAAATTTCAGGTCAACGAAATGTGTCATTGAAGGAAATTTCCTATGAGGAATTGGTGGAGGGGGAGGCCAAACAGCTTTACAAATCGACCTTTCAATTCAAATTACCCTGACAGGCGGGAAAAAAGTGGCACACCTCTGTGAAGTGTCCAATACGACAAGGAAGTTTTCTGAACGGCCACAAAATGGTGATGATATGGTAGATTTACGACTGATTAAACAAATGCATATTGTTTATTATAAATTTAATTTGCGATAAGTTGCAGTCCCCGTTGAGGCTAATTGTCTCCAATACGTCTCTTAAACTTTGTTCATAGTCCATCTAAATAATCCTGAAATAGCATAGTGTATCAAAGCACACAATTCAGGACTAATCTCTAAAAAAAGCATTCCATACAGAAACGTGCCCTACTTAGATTTTCAAAGACGAAAACTATCTGAATAGTCAATGCAATTTTCAATAAAATATGCTGCGTTTTAAAAGATAATTTCTGATAGTTATCGATCAGAATCTTTTAAAGGCACATTTCCTTCAGGGCATGGACGATGTTTTTTCTTTATACACTGTGAGCAATGTCAAATACGGAAGACACTTGGAAGACCCGCATTTAAAAACTGTCCAAATTTATTAAAAATTAACGTGTAACATCTGCTAGGCGCATCGACCACATTTAAATAATTTCAGGTTACGTTAAGAATTCAGGTAATACTGCCGAGTTTATGATAAGTCGGCCCGTGTTGTGTTGTTGTATATGCATACCATGGTTGTTCGTTTCACCCGGTTTCACCTGCTCCTTGATATGGAATGCCATTTGCAAATTTCTTCCATTATGTGAACATGCAAGATGGTATACTACGCTTCGTGTGTACCGGTCTACCGGTAGGATAAAAATTTGCATATTATAAAGCGTTCCATAGCCATTTCTAAAAGCACGACATGCATGCGAAATTTTCAAATTCCGCGAAAGCTAGCTCAGAACAATGTCTGTCTTATACAGCATTGTTTAATTCGTTTCAGGCAATTCTGATCGGCCTTGAAACCTTAGAAGAAGACGGCAGAAATTCGCAGGCCCTGCTTACTTCATAACACCAAAACGTTTTAATCTTTAACTCTAAAGTTAAGACCTTTCCCAAAACCTGGTTAATTATACTGTACGTCATGTTGTTATGTATAACTGAATTGAATCCTTTGAAGTTTATCCTTCACAAAAATGAGCACTACATTTCGTAAAACATCTTCAGAATGCGCCATAGATGGCGCTGTGTTCAAGAAAGGCTAACAAAGGGGAAAAGCACACATTTAGCTAACAGTATCTTTAGGAATCAATTTTTAGCAATAATCCGTTCACGACTAAATTAGCTTGGATGGCGCCTATATGCATACATGTAGCCTGGAAGATTCATTAACGGTAGCAAATTTAACTGATTAGTGCAAATGTCTTAAGAATAACAGTTAAATGACTGGTCGTTAAAAGCAGAGAGTAAACAGTGTTTAAATGCGTATATAGAGAGAACAGGATGTTTTTTTTCTGCAAGACGGAAATGCTTTTCAAAATTTTTCAAATTCGAAGTCCTTTTTTGGCATCATGCGACTACATGTACTTTGAAATGAGTCTTGCGGCCCGCGTAATATCGATCAAGGCAGGTTAGTTCACTGTGTTAATTATTAATTTCACGGTATGAGTATAAAGCGTCCATAATATGCAAACTAATCACATTTTGGTTCAGTTGACCAATATGAACTGTTTGCTCAGCAAACACAATAATTCCGTTTGCTTGCTCATCAGTTTACCGCCAGTAGCATTCGCGTCATTGCACCGATACTGCTCTTACCCAATAATCGCACGCAAGCTTGCAGGCATATTTGACCAACCACTAAATCATATTCCCAGCAAATATGCTCTCTGGTCTTCACATCATATATTCTGTATTGGCGGCACAAGGGCACCATTATTAAACAAATAACATGTGCCGTTAAGACCATAACAAATACTGATTTGACATGGCTTGATGCTCACAGCGGACGTAACTTAAAGCAGTAGACCTATAGACATTTGGTAGTCCATGTACATGTAAATGTATATTCTTCACATCATTAGTCTGATATCAACGTGCGATCAGTGCTGAATACATCGCCTGCAAACGTGTAAAGGTTGCTAAGGTCAACGCTATGTAAGCAAACGGATAATGATGTTTTGATGACTTTTAGAAATGTTTGAAGCTTACGTTTAGCATCAAACACTTGCACCTCATGAAAGAAAAGACAGAATTCCAATCAAATATTTACAGTCAGTTTACAATCTTGAGCTATTTCGAATACTGTTACACCACATACAAGTATACATGTACATGCACCTAGCTAATGGCAGTGCAGAGTAAATAAAAATGTTGGGCTCAAGTTTATTCATATCACTCAATGTCTTCTCGAAATCTGAGACCTGTTTACTTGGAAGGTGAAATGCAATATTGATGCCAAAAGATGAGTTTCCTCGATGCACATGGCAATCGATCATTTGCAATGGGATATAGTAATTGCGAGCAAATTATATAAAGGCCAATATTTGGCTTCTGCAGTACACAGACCTATACGTGTCGCCTATGTTGATTCAGGTTGAGAACTTCGTGACATGGCCTTATCCATTTACCACCTCCGCGAATAGTTTTTTTTTGTGAAAATCGTTGTACGCCTCGCCATGCGTGCTCCATACATTGGCTTCGGTTTTGCCGGAACCCAGCTGTTAATGAAGAACCCAACCGACCCACTCTTACAGATATGTTATTGCACGCCACAAACTTGTTGACACAAACGCGTAGGTCAATATGGGCAGCGGTATTGGTTTAGCGTTGATCCATGTTTTGCTGCCAACGTGGGGTGTCAACTTGATGTCCTCGGGGACATCCAGCAAGCAGGGGACCAGTCGCCATAGCAACCCCTGCGGCTAGGAATCAATTTCTGCATAGAGCACATGTGCATTTCGGTGTTGAGCCCAAACGAGATGGAGGTAAATCGGGTGTTGGCCAGCTTAATGTTAAATTGCTTATTACATGATGCATTGATAATATAAAAACCTTGGGGGAACTTCGAAAAGTAACCTGCAGGCCCAGATGCCTTAAATCGAGTTAATAGTACTAAACTTTTGTGATGTAGCTTTTATATGACTGAGTTTTTACGAGTTAGAACACCACTGCTAGTTTCGTACTTACTGAAACTCCATAGTAATTCTATATGGAGCACACACAAAAACATATTGTTGAAATTGGCCTGCGGGTACTGGCACATTTGGAACCGAATTAGTTCGAAAGAGCATTGTGGCATTTGTTAACAATTGTTGCATAATCCATTCCAGCAATTGTGAAATTTAAGCAGTGTTAAAACATTATGATATTAAATAACTATGGCAAGTAACCAAAACCTATAACAAACCTTTTCAGGAAGTTTTGTTTACGAAATTTTTTAACAATAGGGAAAAACAGATCAACAAAAATCGTGAGCAAATGACATGCACGTTCAAATGAAATTTTCAACAACCTAATTTCATCGTTCATATTCACTTGAAGCGATATGCTTAAGCAAATATTTTAAGTTTTCAATTTAATTGGTCATTTTTTTAAATTTTACGAGCGTAATTTAGGAGTAAGGAAGATCCACATAGATGTACTTTTGATCACGATTAATACAATACCTTTTGTTCAATTTTTCTCCATACATCGTATATTAACTTCTGCAAGAATATTAGAACCCGGAAAACTGCCTCAAATACATTGTACAGCCAATTAAAATCGAAGTACGTATTTTGTCGTTTTTCTTTCTTGTGATCCATCGCGTATGAATCGTTCAAAAAGAAAAGGAAAGATTTAAAAAAAAAATTACTAATGTAAATGGTGAAATTACCCTTACTCATCCCCTTTATAATTATATGAAAATAGGGGAGGTTTTTGACTTGAGTTAATTATTTATTAACCTTGGCACACATCCATGTAAAGTTCATAAGATGCATAGAAATATATTTCCAGTAATATTTGCGATGTTTTATGCCAACTACCATACACTGCTGTACATAATATATTGCCCTAATAAATCTAAATCTTTAACTTAATGCAATTTTAAACAATTGAGCACTTCCACAAGCATAAGCCATGCATGCCTTTGTTAATTAAATTACAGTAATTATAGAGAACGATATTTCTGTATTCGGGGAATACGCATTTAATAGAAATTTAATTACATAATGTCACTACATTTAGCTATGGCCTCGTGCACATAAATTTATTTCAAACTGAGTTAATTAAGTACCATAATGAATACTTAATAATTAAGTTTAAATGATTAAAAAAATTGCTGTATGAAATTAAAAGCCCATATTACATGAAGCGTAAGGAAATTAAGCACTGATTTAATAACCACCCAGGGCCCAGGCATTAATTTTTAAATGAGAAATTAGACATGGTACAAATAGCAAACACATCCTTGCACGCAAAATGAGAGCACAATCACTGCAATTTTGTAGTAAATAGAATAGAAAATAGAATTGTAAGCTAGGCTAAACGCAGTGAGTTGGATTAATTCTGCCAGTTTCATGATTAATCAGATGGCACTAAATAATCTTTTAACTATCTAAACTCGTGACGAAGACTCGTGGTAGGAAATGGAAAGTTTTAAAAAGTTAAACAGCATTAAAAACATACATTTTGGCTTTAATTGATAAAATTACCATTTTTCATTAGGAGCTCATTTTATTTGCTTCTCCAGATCATTTCTGCCTAATTCTGCCTAAGCCTAATTCTGAGCCTGCTAATGTGAAAGATTACAGTCTTGTATACATAGCACGGAGATGACCTCATTAAAGTAATTTTGAAAGTTAAATTTTATAGAGCACATTGAGCACCATTTTTAATAGAGCTACACATCCCCTCAGCATCTTGCAGTTAATTCATGGTGCCTGCCAAATCTTGCCGTGCAGTATTCATCAATATATTAACGAGAAAAAAACGACAACCTTAAATTAAGGTTAAAAAACACCCGTGTGAAACGACCCAAACGCGTGATCCTTCGTTTATAGGAAGTGACATGTGACATTATCAAGATACGGTTATGCCACTGATCTTTAAGTGAGCACTACATGTAGCATTCAGGGAAGTACAAACACGAGAGGGTGAAAAATAAATATACAACGTTTCATAAAGTGGAAACATTCCGGTTGTTCAATAACGTTTCTTATAATATTAGCCTATTATCAATTTAAAATTTATATTGATAACTGAAGAAGACTATCATGTTTAAAGCCGATGTCTCTATGTCAAAATATCGATATCTAATGAAATATCTTTATCTAATAATAAAAGTGTAGGCCTATAAAATGCAAAATAAAATTATATCCAGCACATTACAACGATCAAGAAATTGCATTCACTTTTTTTATTTCCGAACTGGCGTGCTCGGAAGTTGGAAGTAATCCTGGCGCATATAATGTATATTTAACGGATATTTTTTACAATATGTGCATCATTGTTGATATCCCCAAAACGTAATCCATTCTTGTAATGCTTTGCAACTTTAAATTTTAGTGAGTCTGGGCCAAGTGCACAGGACAAACGTCTCCACGTTTGACATACTTGAAACGAGACCGTAAAAGCTAATATTCAAACGATAGTCATTATAAAGGTGGAAAACGATAACTCATGAAATGAAAAATAAAAAAATAGTCTATTCCTAACATTCAATTAGCCGGTGCATTACACGACGAAAACACTTTGTGGGGGCTTAAAGAGGGAAGTAATTTGGTGGTGCTATTCGGCATAAATTGAACTGGTTACATTTTATTCTGAAACTTAACGTTGAAATCCATTTGTTTACCGACACTGACATTGGCTTTGAATTACGTGTACGAAAAACAAATAGGCAGCAGACAAGGCATCTGTTATATTATAATCTGTCAATTAGCAGACGAGAGGCGCAAAGCAGGTGATGGCTGTAGGTGTGCCGCTCACCTGGGTTCAAGTTGAGCTGGATGGGTGGGGATCGACAAGGAGCAATGTGGGCACAAAATAAAAGCAAAGGGCTGGTTTAATAACTTCATTCTCCAGAGTTCAGCGATGTTAATTGAAGTGTTTACATTAGCCTTTGGGCTCGGGATGACATTGCACATAATGTGATGGAATACGTGTATGGCGTAGGGCAGGACGGGGGAGTTGTTTGGCGTAGATAAAGTGCTCAAATATTATGCAGATCTGCCAACGGCGATAACTTCTTACATCTCAAAAAATCAAGATTGCCATCTGATTGTCCACTAGACTAAGAATTGTCTTGTCTGCGTCGGCAAAAGCTACCTCAACATGTTGCGCATTATTCACATTATTCAGTTACAAGTAACCTTCAAAACGCGTACAATTCAGTCATCATGTAGGCTACTGAACAGGGTAAAATAAAATGATGATTGTAACAGGTAAAATTACCAAGCAAACCCAGATATACTCTATAAACAACACTTATTAATTACCACAAAACGTTTTTATGAAGACCTATCTGATGGCGACTATTATTTGACATCATCAGAAAAACAAAGGATCCTTAGACGAAAAATTACTTATCTACATTATTTTAAGGCAATGCAACAAATTTTTATAAACTTTCAAAAGTTTAAATACTCTGAATTGCGCCATCCCTCAAATGTATACTATCACAACCCTGATACATTTATTGCACGTGTTACACGATGAGTTAGTTCCTAATCAAATTACATTTATATGCGCATGGTGGAATTGGAAAACATACATAGCTTCTAAATGAAAAGTGCAAAATGTTCTAAACATGATCCGGTGTAAACGGTTTGCTCAGAAACATCTATGCAAGAAACTGAAGTCGTGACGGTGTACGTGGAATTTTCATTAAGAGTAAATGTAGAACTGTCAGTTATAAATAAATTACATAACGAGTTTAAATTCGAAATTTGCCTAGCGGCTATACAACGCAGTAAGTGCATTGATGCATTACTGTTGTTATCACTGACGTCAAGGAATGCTTTTTTTATTGGTACAATTGGATTTCAATTTGAACTTCAACATATCCCCTGCTTCCAAATTGGAGGAAATCTACACAGGAGTAACAGGAGTTTTGATATATTTTTGAGCGCACCTAATCTCGTAACCGTGTAATGACGAATGATTAATTCTAGCGTAGTCTCTCATCTCACATAGATTTCATACATATCATCTTACATTTAATTAGTTTGATAAACGGACTGCCATAAAATCATTTCAATTTAAATTTCCTAATTATATCTATGATTGAACATTAACTAAAGTGCATGTCTTACATCCAGACCTAGAAACTTATTTCGGATATAAAGAAAGCCCGAAGCTGTTTTCATTGAATGGTGCAGAATTTAAAAGCGTTTTCAACATACCCTGACTACAAACGAATAATCATAATTTCACAACAGGATGGGACGATTTTGAATGACAAAATTCTCCCATTATTTCCTTTCGAAATGAAATTCCAAACGAAACGTACAAGTTAACCAAGAAAAGGCTATCAGTCGCCAACACCGAACAAAAGGTTTTTTTCCTCCCTTGCGCTAAATTCTGCTCATAATATTTTTTAAATGAGCTATTATTAGAGCACCGTGTAATTATTAAAATAGCCCCCGTTTTCCTTAAAATGTTATTAGACAGCGCTGAATAAAGCTTAGAAATGAAAGCTAGCTTCCGTATCATGTCTCGTCCATCTAATGAGCCTAATTAACAAACATTCATGAAAACGTCAAGAATTGATTATAAGGTGTCAACGTCATTTTTTATGCTTCCCTGGCCACCCCCTTTTGTGATATTCTTTGCATGCCTAATGTATCATCCCCTTTTTTCGAATTTCCTTTGAACTTTGTTGCATTTCCTCAAATGGATTTATCTTCCTTATTTTGGAAGACCAATGACTCCCCGACCAGATTATAAAATTCTTCTCCAATCTGTCTCCTATCATTTGTTCGAGTGCGTAGCCATGCGTATATCCCACACAACAAATGGCGGAAGGCTACTTTAAAGAACCAACTGAAAACTGGCTCGCTATCACAAAGGCGAATTGAACTTTATCGAGCAGTTAACTTTGAAAGCCACGGTGGTCTTTCGACCAAGAAACGCCCACGCTAAAAGTTTGGGGGTTAGGAGTTCTAGCTGAGTTCAGCCGTTACATCTTTTTAGATAGCCATCGCTAACTGGAATACGATTTAATCACCGATATTAAATGCAAAGGGCACTGAAATCTCAAATTAAGCGCTTGATGAACGAGGCAACGAGCATTTACAACTCATAATTCATTGGAAGAAAAAAAAGTACTTTCAGAACAAACAGCGTGATGTAAATCTGTGCAAAGGGTGCAAAAGTTCAATCGATAAACAGTGGTTTTGGAAGATACAAATTCCGATTTTCTGAATTGTTCCAGTTTCTTACATGCTAATACAAACGAGTGATGAAATAATAAATTAATCGATAATGATAATTTAATGAATATTTCGATTCAAATCCATCAAATGATTTGAGCGAAGTTACCTTCCATGCAGAGATGGTTCAGTTATAAGATTTACAGGAGGCACTCGATAAACTTTAGCTTCGCAAATATTGGTAGTTACTAGCACATGCATCATTGATGCATTGATTCATTGATTCGTAAATGTACCATTGAACATTCATGTATATGCACACGTAGTACATGTGATGTATTCAGGCGCTGCACAGTGTATATCAAATTTTAATACACATGTATATATACAATGCGTTTCTACACACAGAGATAAGCATGTATGTATAAAATATTTTATACCGCTATTAAATTGCATTGTAATATTGTATTCGATACCGCAAATCATGATTTTAGAGAAAATATAAATAGCATAGGCCTATATAAATTCAAAGTTTATGGTTGGTCTGTGAAGTATCATGAGAAATCAATGCCCCGAAATACAGCACATGTACTTAATGTACGTCATTTCGTTATAAGTCAGGCAAGAAACAACGACGAATATCGAGTTCCCCTACAACACTATGGGGTCCTACTATATACTGTACATACGCGTTACAAATCATTTCGCTTTCCATGCACTGACAGAACCAACTCATGTCCACTATGCAAACCGGAAACCCTATCTGAACGCATATTTTAAGTGTTTTGCGTTGGCATCACGCACTAGACAAATAACTAGTCAAAAACTGCATTATTATTTAGAAAGCCCAGCTACATCGACATTTATTGTGCCAAAAATGGCACAACCTTCAACTGGCTTCCTGTGTACAGCCATCAGGTGGCAAGAAACAACTTCGCTCCAAGATGGCATACCAACCCTCGAGCTATATATTCTGAGCAATATTGCCAGTCCATGGTGCTTAAAAGTGATTCGACATCTTGGCAATAAATTACGTCTGCACCTCGTGGAATCTGACATTTTGGCATTACCTCTCATTCGCCAGGTTTGTGCCAACGTTAATCGGCGATTAAAACAGGTGGGTACCAACCTTCCGGAAACCCCACGAAACTCCCACCCAGCGATTCAGTTCAGCGTCTAAACCAACAGCCGAGCCCGGGCACCGTGCATTTGTTTACATTCTTTTGTTGCCTTTTTTAAAATAACATTTTCATTCCGCCCGATTAGCATCTCGCCTTACAGGTGGTTGCCATTGCCCGTGTCCCATGCAGACTGCAGCAACTGGCAATCAAAGTGGGTGGGCCGGAACCCACGATCGCCAGCGCCGGCCAGTGGTCAGCGACGAGATTGATGGCACGGGGGCATCCTCGGACTCTGCTAATTTATCACGGCCCACCTGCCAAAAAAAATCCGCAGTGCACCCAGGGAGCCCATCGGCCATTTTTCAGACCCAACAAATGGCATAATGAGCGAGCAGCAGATCTGGTAGCCGCAAACGAACCCTCGCAAAAAGGGTTGTGATAGCTCTTCCTCGTGTGCAGATTTTTTTTTTTGCTCTCAGATAATAGATAGGAGGGCCAGGGGGGCAGGAATGGTGGGGGTGTTGCGAGTCTCGAGGAATAAAAAAAGCACCAGAAAGAAAGCTATTCCGCTGCTCGCCAGTGAAAGGCACAAAAGGAGAAAAGCCCACGCCATGCACGTGCAAGGCCCAATGAGATATGTGAATGTTTCCCATTCCGATTTCTCAAATAATCATCCACTTTCATCCGAACAATTCCCAGTTTCTTTTTTCTTTTTTTTTTGCCTCTGCCGCGAGAGTTCAACCCTCCATTCTTCTTCTCCCCCCATTTTATCCTTTCCCAATCATGACAGCAGGATGTTTCTGTCTGATGCTTTGTACTGAAAAGCTAATTTATCGGTCCCTGTTGTGCTCCGCCGTTGCCATGGATACCAGATTTTACCTGGTAATCCCGCAGCCGAGCACAGCCCCAACCACTTCGTCATCGGGATTTATGTAAATAGAAAACAAACCCTCGTCGCCCATTTCGCAGCGGTCGAAACAGGTCGCCGATGATCGCTGCAACTTTTGTTGACAAAAATGCAGAAAAACGCTAATAATAGCAGCCGGCCAGAGTTCAAAATGCTGGAGGTCGACGCGCCGCGCCGTACGGGGCTTCGAATTGCATTTTTCAAGATGAACACATTAACGCCGATCAGATTCATTTCCTGCGGCTCCCAGCTGGATGCCAGTATTTTAGGCGATTGCGATATTAAGGCGAAACGTAATCGGAAAGAGGAAACCGTACCCACATTTTTTTCATATTAAAAATTGTTCTTTTTGAGGCTTTTAGAAAACAATAACCGACTTGACACTCGAAGATCAGCCATTTTCTTAACAGATAAGTAACTGGACGTCAGTCACTTTCGCTTTGCTACGGGCTTCCAAAACTGCCCCTTGCACTCTGGTACACCGGTCTGCATTACCTACATAGGCTAAACTGCTGAACACAATCTAGGTAATATTTTTGCAGTTTGGCTTAGGTATAGCGCAATTATCATTTATCACAACTAGATTTGTAAGCAAAGAAACTGATACACCTAAAGGTAGACTTTTTAAAAAATGTATTTTTCAGCAAGTAGATTTCCAACTTTACATCGTAAACAATTTATTGCTCTTTAAAACGCGCCTAATATGACTTAAAACAAGTCTTAAAACAATAGTAAACCATTTGCATTTGTTTTGGACATCTGTCTGCCTTTACCTGTCACTATAACAACTTCGGTATAGGGAATACGATGTTGTGAGAACGTGAGAGTAAAGCATTGCAATAATAATGTACTGCATGCTTCTTTTGAAGCACGATACATTTTCGTACAAGTGGTGTGAATTTATGGCATTGCATTTTCAGGCTATTATCCGACGAAATTAAAGAGGAATTTTAATCAATTTACGTGCATTTGAAAATGCCTTAAATTACTCACAAAGAAGTTTTTTCGAGTTTAAATTGGATATCTACTTGCTGAACAAAATGCGTGTAATTTTTATTATCTTTTTAGGTGAGCCAGTTTCTTTGCTCGCAAGTGAATCTCCCAGAAGATAGTTTACCTCTTCGCAGTGTTTCCACTCAGCATTTCCGTAATTAATTCCCTCAATATTAAAAGGACATTGGTGTCTGGCACCGCTGGCTTATTCGGATTTCAAAGCGTGTGATCGTTTTGCGGCTTGATCAGGATTTTTAAATTAGTGAAGCTGAATTTAATTTACTTCAAAACCATGAAGAAAACTGACACATACACTGTACATGTGCACCTTGTGTAAATACAATGCCTCCGATGATGCACCGCAATTACCTTGAATGGGGTATCCAAACTAGGTTTTGAACAGTAGTTATTCGCCTCGTGCATTGTTCCGGTATGTCCAGGGTATTATGATGAATATTCCCCTGCTGACCAACTTCTGATTAGTTTCAAAGACACTATTAATTTAAACATGCTCAAAAACAACAAGTATGAAAGGCAGCTTAATGAGCACTTCTTCGTGGCGAATATGTTATTAAAGCACGGTATGAAAAAACAACGTAAGAGCAAGGATGAATGGCATTTTTGCAGGGATTTGATTAGGAAAAAAACTGAAGGCCTTATTTAGATGGCATTGTGTGTTATTACTCAAGGCTTAAGCCAGAAAAAGGAGGGGGTGGAAATGGGATGGGGGAGAGAAAAAAGTCTGTTCATTACGTCATATCGATTTTGGACCCCGCCAAAGTTGCGAATTCTAAAATTGTATTGAACGGTCACGAAATTCCCTTCCTTTGATGTTGTTTTTGCTGTACAACCGCGGCATAGAATCCATAGATGATCCCTTCAACCCATCGCAACAATAACGATGTTTTTCGCAGTATGCATAACATCTAATAGGCTTAGGTTATTTAACCTTACTACAAAAAGGTTGGCATAGACAAACTCTTCGTTATAACGATGTCTAGTTTCATCTCGGCTGACGACAAATACGAGAAGAAGAAAAAAAACTCAGCCTATTGTTAATTTCATAAAGGAAGAATAAAATGGCAATCAAAGAAGAAGCAGAAAAAAAACAATAGGTCTATTTAATTGCATTAACGACGTCGTTGCGCTCGTATTTTTAAAAATTAAAACAATGAGAGTATTAACATAAGTTATACTTTCCTGGAAAAGCTGCTTAAATATTTGCGCCAGGTTTATAGGCCGCATCATAAAAGACATTGTTTGCAAAAGCTACGTATTTCATACACAACAGAACTGCTACAGACAAGCTGTTACAGTTCGTAATTAAACAATGAAACTGCGGAACGTATTTATACACAAGCCCTGAGAAAATAGCACTCTGCAAAGCACCAAATGCAGTGTGACATCAAAAGTAAACTCCACGTGCCCATGTGTCAATTTTCCAGATGTTAAAAAACGTGTCATGCTTGTTGTTTATCTCACATGGGGTGAAACATAGCTTTCTGAAATAGACATGCTACAACGTTGAGAATTGGGTAATATGGAAAAAAAAAAGTAGGAACGACTTTTCACAGTCCTTCCCAATTTCGAAACGCAGCTGACAACAAGTAAAAAACATTCAACATCTTGGGTCAAAAAAGCATTGAGAGCACGAAATGCAACGATGCCATCAGAAGTGGGTTTCAAGATCTTCCGATGGCAGCATTCACCCATTAGTAAAGTTCAATTCTGCGTGTTGTAATACATAAATTTGATAGAAGTCAACGCCGACGTGACTGAACTCCACATCGAAATGAAATAAACTATTTAAGAGCCTCTCCGGGGTGAATTTAATCTTACAGTATCGCTTGTCAGTGGAGAGTAATTATGCATCGAAACGAGATCGCGAAGTGCACCATATACGGAAGCGAGCTGCACTCAGTATAAATCAATCGCAACGAAGGCCTTGATTAGACCATATTACACTACTAAACCACCTTTAAGCCAAAATGCATTTCAGATATTTGCACGAAACATGGAAGTGCAATTAGACAGATCAAGCCCAGCCAAATGCTTAATTGCACATCCATCAACATAAGCTCTCAAGCACCGATAAAAGAAAATCCAATCAACGACTATTATCTTTGTCCCCATTTACTTAAGGAGGTTAAAATTCATAAACATTTAGTGGAATAATGCAAGGACAAGCACTTCATTAATCAAGACACCGTATAGAGTAGGCGAGACCAAATACGTGTACTTCAGTACACTCATTAATATGAAAAGCCATTCCATGTACATGTAGCGTTTTCCTACGTCGTATCACAGAATCTTCGTTTCCGTTTATCAATAATTGATATTACTTACTTTAGACAAAGGGCAGATGGTTTGTTAACATTTCAAAGCTTACGATATATGCCAATAGACAAGAAGAGATAAACCGGGCTTGTCTGGTTCATGCAAAACAATGGTTTTCCTTAATAATAATAGGAAATGTAATTGTTTAATTAAAAGAAAAACATACTGTGCGTTCGCACTAAGGTAACTAAAGTAATTTGTTAAGTACTTAGTGCGAATGAATACAAGCATTTGATCAACGAAACTTATTTGAATCAAGTGAATTAAAGGTTACAGCTCCAGTTTAAATTGCAAATAGCAACAAGGCTGCATAAATGATTGCTTGAAAGAACTATATAATATGTGAACGTTGGGAATTTTTTATCAGGCCTATTCATTCAGACAAATTACAAACTTTGGGGGAGGGGGAGGGATGAACGGGAGATATGTGGAGCTTTTAAGAATATTTATGAAACTATGAATTTCCTCAACATAACATTTTTGACTAGCTTATCTCCTGTTTTTCCAGCATTACGTAGGGAGAATTCCTATTTATGACGATTTCGTCGTATCTATCCCTAACTATCAAAATGCGTCCCATTTCATGGTCAACTGTGCATTAACTAGAGCACGTCTATAACTTCCAATTAACCACACCAACCGGATCATACAGCTTACGAACGCTGGGTTACGGTCCAAGAAAAACCAACAAATGGTTTTGTACCGGTAATTATTTTATTGAAACCATATTTCATATCGAGGCCTACGTATTTGCACTCACCCGGAAATTATACGAGCAAACAAATTCACCACTTACAGTTAAATGTACCTATTTCCATTGATAATAAAACATTGGTATCCAACACATATGCGGGTGGCCAATATGCTTCAGCAAAGCAGTCGCTACAGGGCACATTAATTCAACCATTAAATTTCCGTCTAGAGCAACAATTGCCCAATAAATTAAGGAGAAGAACAACCTTGATCATGGGTTTGTGGTCCACAGACGCTTGTGCACACTTTTTTTTTGGAAAATCATAAGCAGCTCATTCAATCAAAAGATCTATTTTTATTTTCACTTTCATACACAAAAAGTCAAATCGAGCCCATTAAAAACGTTTTCTTCAAATCTTTATTTCTAAACGTGCCTGAAGAACGCGGCAAACATTAGAACTTGCATTTCTCTGCTGGAAGTTTTTTTACACATAAATAACACCATTATATTGTCAGTGGACCAAAGGCATAACAAATGCTGTACATTTAAAGTAAATTATATTGCAGAATAAACATTTGAGCGGGAGGGAAAAGCAACGCGTTTAAATTACTTAAAACGTGGCTTGTTATTCAGTTTTCCAGTTACGCTTTCAACGCTTAAATTACACAAAAGAAACCTCGTTTCGTTGAACGATAATTTATCGATGAGACCCGGGTATTATACAGCAAATTAAAAATACCCCCATTTAATAAACGTTCTGATAAACAAGTTTGCTAACTCGTATAAGCCCCTGTGCAGTTTTTTTCCATGATAATTAATAATAAACATCCTGTGCATGACTATGTTTTTAAGCCAAGTCACATTGCGCATATGCATGCGATGATATTTTCAACGTACCTGTATGGTTACAACGCTCCCCAAAGTCATTATAACGTCCATACTTGCATGATTTAGTTCTCTAGACAGTCATATAAAAACCATGAGAGCGCTAATGAAACTAATTTCATACACTGACTTTATTTAAACTGTTAAGTCAGCAGTCTAGCTATCTATGTCTGGTTTACTGGTATTAGTTAAAATTTGATCAGAAAATAAGGAGGCCAATAATCATGGACTATAAGACATTTGGCATGTGGGGCTATACTAAGCGATGAACTATAAGAGCTGAAAATTTAAGCTATTACCTTATCTAGCTTTAGCTTTAAAGGATTTTAGGTGCTTGTTGAAAATCTTTGTCGCAAACAGATTTGAAACAACGCCGACGACTATATACTGGAGTTTCTAATGTAGCAGGCTCCAACTTGCTGATGCATTTACATGCATGTGACTAACACCCAAAATTTAAGGATAACATTCTTGGAGTAATTTGCTTACATGCTTCATGATACTGACATACTAACTGCTGTTTGAATAACAATCCCGCCCGAGAAATAGAGGCCCTGAACTTCGGACCAAAAACATTTCTAAAAGAGCCACTGGATTTATAAATAAAAAACATAAGGTGCAATGCTGTCCATGCAACCATTCTAGGTTCACGTGAAAATGTTTACGTTGAGCACAGCTAGCAAAAAATTACCAAATCAAATTCACGTGTTGCAAGTGCTGTGTTGCAGGTAAGCTTGTTTATGTTCTTTCGGCTATACTTAAGCTCTGCAATTTCTAGTTAAAAACTCTACGAAACTTTGGTTGTACTCCAAAGATTGCCATCACGGATTTGTGAAAGTTTATAACTGCAAGCACTTACACACGCATATGAACGTGACCGGTATGAGTACCTTAACGATAAGTACCTTAAACGATGAATTTCAATGAACGTTAACTAAGAAACAACCAAGACTGGAACCATGACCGAACCCTAATGAGCTTTATGTCCGAGTCCTGACTTCAATGCAAAAGGACTATCAAGGTGCTTGCAGGCCAAATTTTGCCATCGATCCCCTCCTTCGCCAGCAACAATATTTTATTATCTATTTGGATAACCATCCCAGAATTACGCCACTACAAAACGAACTAAACCAAATGAACAAGAGCTGAATTGAACTTCGATTTGACAATGTCGATGATGTAGAAATCTAGTGTAACTCAACGACCACAGAAATCGAAATAAAACGCATGCAATATTTCTTCCATAAACATAATTATTTACGATCAAATCTTCAGCGTCAAAAATTTAGAACGGTTAATAGGATTTCTTGAAAACAAAAAATGTCCTTATCTTGTTCTATACGAATCAAGAACCCTTTTCAGAACTTAGCAATATCGATGTCTGGACATTCCCATAAGCTACAGTCAACGACAAACATCAGTCTAAGTTCTACGTAACAATCCTACTTGGGTTTCAAAATCCGCTTTCAGACGAAACAGAGACTGAACTATTTTATTCACCCTAACTAAGCGACCAGAACCTAGAGCCTGGAGGGGGTGGGGAGAGGGAAATCGGTCCCAAACCACCGACACCATCATTCAGTTTCAAATTGTTGGATACTCACATGAGTCGCCTCCTCTGGCGTGGGTTGGGTGACAGGGGCGGCGGTTGGGCCTGGGTGCAGGCGGCGGGGGGCAGCGTCGGCGGGACATAGGTGGTGGGGAGGGGGTAGTGGGGGTGCGTGGCGGGTCCCGCGGCGTACGCGTACATGCTCAGGTCACTTAAATCCACTGTGGCACGGATCCCAGGCGCTCACGACCGAGCGCATCACGTAGCGTGAAGCACCGAAAGGAAACACATAGCGCCGGTCAGAGACAGAGGCACACTGATCGAGTTACCAGCTGACGCTCAACGTCTTCACGCCACAAACTTTACAGGCCTGTCCGGTCCAATCGCAGGCTCGGAGGCACCACGTGCGCGCATGCCGCTTCTAGAGCGCAGTATCCAGATTGGCGAGCGTTCGGAAACGGCGAACAGCTAGGACAGAACCGAAAAATCCACCGCTTGTCCAAAACTGGTCACCGGGTGGTGCAGCACAGAAAGAGTGTGAGGTGCCGCTACAGGTGTCGCATGGTGATCGTCACGAGCGAGTGTTCCCAATGCGAGCATCGCTCTTCAAGGAGCCAAGATGCTGTCGGATCGGAGTGCGGCTGCTCCCGGCTATGGATTCCAACTGTCCGGTCGGTTCTGTTCCGATAAAAGTGGGGAGGCGAAAGTGGCCTCAGGATGCGTAGGTGTTGCCCGTGCTTCGACTCGTTTGGGTGAATTTCCCACGGTTGGATTTTTTTTTTTGAACAGATGGCTTCCCTAAATTACCCGACCCCTGCAGACAGTCCGCCTTCTCGTGCTCCAGTGTTGCTCCCAGGCAGGTAAGCACTCCGATTCGGAACGAGTGAGGCGAGACGCTCCGCTCCCCCTGGTGGTGCGAGCGCGAGTGCCGTCCGCTTGCACCTCTGATTGCATCGATTTTTTTTCCGGCCTGATGATGACATCAGCGGCTCCCAACCACAGGCAACACCACCAGGAATGTGCCATTAGGGGCGGCTGGGGGGGGCGCTGGGAGCCGCTGCAAGGTGATGATTCCCACGGTGATGCCTTACATTGGCTTTTTTTGCACTTAATAAATCATTTCGCAATAAAAGCTAACAGCGGGAAAATTATAGGCGCGCTAGCATGCGAGATGGCGAGTTCAATTTCGAATTAACGCCCTAATTAGGCTTTGGACCCTTAATTGGGCTCGGACGCCGGTCCCGACACGGTCACCGGCGAATATGGCAAAAAGTCGGCTTCCCCTTTGGCCTCCGTACGGCCAGGGCACGGCGGAGTATTTGCACCAAAGACCTCGCAAACGTCAAATTTGAACTTTGTAGCACACCTGAAAAATTGGTTTCGTTATAAAGGCTGATAGGTCTATCTATAGCTATCTCATTACTAATGATCGTGTAATTTAAACTGAAATCGAATGTTTGCCAGTAATAATAGCCTATATGTGTTTGGCTGACAAGTAATGATGGGGTGATGATTGTTGATAATGTTATTCAGTAATAATCGTGTAAGGTCCGATTAGGACATCATATCGCACACGTATTTCAACAGTGACACAACTCAAAAACTGCAAATTTTCGGTTTAAAGAGGTCAAGCGTCTTTTCAGAAGAAACAGCACATCGTGAAACTCCATTGATTTTGCGGGTTGGCAGATCGGTCACTTCTGAAACAATTGTGCACTATGAGAAAACGATTTGCAAAATTGTTTCTCCTGTAAAGTTGCACTATTTTGAGTTGTGTCACTGTTGAAATACGTGCACTTGCCTCTGCATTAGCCCCACAGTCTGCTGTAATTCAGTTTTTCCCTATACTTTACGTTTTAGTATGCGTCAGGCCTTGTCAAGCAGCTTACCCCATATATCCCCTAAATTTTCATGAAAATCCAATGGAAGCGCAATAATAAAATGTTGCGGCCAGCTGCAAACACTGTTGACCATCGTTGGTCATCCAGTTTGGAAATCGCACTTGACACTGCTTCAAATGCGAGATAGTAAATCGCATTATTTTTGTCGATAAGAGACAGCCAGGTGCCCTTTGGCCATAAATTTGAACAGCTAATCATGCGGTGCACGCACATCGTTACGAATATTTGGTATAAAATCATTTTAGCCGCTGAAAATCCCAGTCATTTAGAGTCGTTTCAAGACGAATTGCAATTAATTTCTCGCAGCTGGATCTCAATTCTTACGAATGATTAATTAAAAGTCCGAGGTACGAAGTGACACCATCTTTGGGTCTTTAGTCACCGTTACCAGGTGTGCTAGTTGGACCAGGTGTTGTTCAAACGCGATTCATTCGTTGTTTATCTCTCATCGCAATGCTGTCCTTATCGCCCACAAAGCTGCTAGAAATCTGCCATTTGAGTTTTTCTCCACAGTTGATTATTTGCCATCAGATCATTATAAAACGTCATAATTCTGCACGTGTACGACACGGAGTTCATGAAATGGAATGGCCATGGCAACTTAACAAACGCAGACTAGAAAATCACCAAGTAAACAGCACTGGTAAGGTTTTATGAACTTGACAGACTTGCTGAGCGATCCCTTCTATTTCCCAGCGCCAAACACTTTACTGTGCATGCACGCGGTCATGCCATGTTGTAAATGCATATTAATAGTTAATGCAATTAATAAATAAACAAGCCGAGCTACAAGTAGGCCAACCTTCTGCCTTTTTCATTAATCCAATCATTAAAATCATGCTGATTAATTATTAACGTATCAACATGCGTATAACCCAAATTAAGTTACGCCATTTATGCAGCTAACTTTCGGCCTCGCGTTCATAAACATGCAAGCCAGGCGATATAAAAGATTAAAAGTATGACACGTTTTCATATATAAGGAATGAAACCTGTATACAGTGTTTTCAGTTAAAACAAAATGTACCAAGGCCTTTAATTATTATCTGCCAAAACGGTTTGCTTTGCAGGAAAAAACACACCTAATACTGACGGTTTAATTGGCACGAGGCCAAAAGTTTTAAGATGCAATTGGAAAGTTGTAAAAATCGTTGGGTGCCAATCGGTTGACAATAGTTTGGTATACATGTAAAATCCTTGAACCTTCTGCATAGAAGCATGCAAAAATTAAAAATTTAAAAACAAAAATTTAAACCTCGTATACTCCCCACTTGTCCCTACTTTATTGCGCTGTGTAGTCTTATGGTAACGAATTGCACCAATTAAAGTATTGGCTATTAGACCCGCCCTTAGTCGTAAATTGCCACAGAGTGGAAATTTATCTGCGGGTATATCATTGCTAATTAAGTACGAAGTAATTAAATCCATAATGGATGCATGAACTTTGATCTAATCGTGACTCACCAGCATTTTACTTCGGTAAATTCATTGCGCCAGGTAAGGTATTGATACTTAATCTTTCCAAACCAAGTACTTTTCCCTTAGCTCAAATTGTCATGATAATTTATTCAACAATCTTTAGAAATTTATTAATACTTTTATGCATTTGAAGCCAATATTTCGGAAATGTTTATCATCCTATGGGCCAGTCCTTACAAATTCCTTGTTGTTTATACCCTACGATAGGCAATATAAAAGGACCTAAATTATAAAAGCTACGTGTATTTCTCTACACAAATAAAAAGGGTCAAGTTCAGTTTTTAGATAGCTGGCGTTGAAATGGCTTCTAGAGTAAATGTTTGCATTTTATACGATAAAGAGGAATGAATATAAAAAGAGATGCTGGTAAAGACATTTACACAATTCTTAATGGATTGTGATCGATTTTCAAAACTAAACAAATGCAAATTGTGATTGTATCGCACTGAAGTCAAATCATAGAAAGTATCTCAGAACAATGCATTTTTTATTGTGATTTAAATTGGTGACTAAAGTAAGTCATTGGTACTGCTTTAAACGCTGAACGGCAAGCGTGTCGGTGTCAGAATGCGATAAATTCTGGGCAATCCCAATTGCTTTAAGCTTATCAAGCTCGACTGAAACCGTAGGGATAATTAGGGGGCAGTCAGGCTAATCAATATAACGAGAAAGGGTGGCGCTCCGGATAAAGGGCCGGGGGATCCTCCACACAAACACACACACTCCGGGTTACTCCGATGCAGAGACGTCGATTTGTCATTTTCTCTTCCATGCCTCCCAATATTGATTTCACACCGTCCTAGCGAATAATGAAATTTCCGCGTACTTAATCATATTTATTAGCGCCATGCAATATACACCGAAACTAGTATTCTCGCTAGCTCAATCTTGGCAGGTCCTCTTCAAAAACTGCGTTTAATAGCAGTGAAGCAAACGCCACAGATTCCCCAATGCTGACTAAATCCGAACAAACACATAACAATAGATGAAAACAGGTATAATATCAGCGATATAATATTGGTTATTGATCAACAAGTTCAAAGCCTAACACGTGACGTATCTGGCATAAACGTGCAAACAATCGCAAATAAATTTCGTTAAATTAACATTAATGCATTCATACTTTATCCAAAGCAGAGAACACTAAACCGACCATAGCCATTCGTTCGTGGTTTATTCTAGGAAATTTTGAAAAATTACCATTGACAACAGGAAGTTTCTATTGAAAATTATTTTATACGATCAACAGGATGTTATACGATATCGCATTTCCATCGAAACACGGATTGCTGTGTTTTAAGTCTTCACGCGAGTTTTCCAGGACTTTAATGAGCGGCTGCTCATACATCGTTAATTAAGTCACTGATTAACATAATCCCTTGTGACTGAGCACTCATTTCAATTTAGATACCGAAAAATTGGTAGAAGCATCCGAGCGTATTTACCTTGTAGGTTTTGCCTCACACAACCTGCAATTATTCTTTCTTTTTCTTTCCCCCCCCCCCAAATATGTCGATAATATAAAAAGGTGTAGGAGTGGACTGAGTAAATATCCTTCAAGCCTACGATGCAATATCCCTTAATACCGCATCGGTGCTCCATGGAGTGGAACCGAAGACAACAATCCACCTGTCCAGGTAAGATAGTTAATTTGAGGATTCGCTTGAGTGGATCGATGCATTGGGGGATACGTGTGTCGGAAAAATCAACAACAAAAAAGCACCTACACGCATCCAAATACCATCTTCAAAAAGCCAGCTTTTCAGCAAAGTGTCATTGCACATATCTCTTGTCGGGTGTAAACTTGACGTTTTTGCGAGAGGGGTGAGTCTGTCGCAAATGGAAGTCAGCTGAGAGAATTTTGACGTTTGATCTATATAATGAGCACACAAAAAAAGTTTGGCCAGTCTCTGTTGGTTCCACTAAATGGATGATTTCATATTTAAACACAATGTATCTCAGCGGTTTTCAGCGGCGTGCCAAGCTATAAAAAATAAGCAGCCTGTATTTCAAACTTGTTCCATGATATTACGTGAGGGTTTTAGCAGCAACCTGTTCGACGTTTCATCAGATTTGACTAACCAATATTAATCATTGCCCAGTCATAGAAAAAAGGAAAACATGACCCGTTCTTAGTTCTGGTTGGGCGATTAGCAGGAAGCATAGCAGCCAAGAAAGCTGGACCCTAAATAATCAGCATGATACACCGATCGAATGAATTCCGTTTAAGTACTAATCGATGAACCTGCAGACTGGAGCAGACAGAACATGTCCGGCTTTCTGTTGGTTTTTCATATTCTCTTCCGCTTGAATTATACATAGCAGATTGAAGTAAATACAAAATAGCACATTATTAACGTATCTCGAATTACATGCACTTAAGTCATTCACGTTTTTCCATGCAACGTATATCAATATATCAATTTTTGGGCTCATATCGCCTTACTTTACTTATTATAGCTGATACATTCTGATAATCAGTTAAATTAAGGCCGATCCAAACTGACGTCCACCATGCAACAAAATTGCAACATTTTTGCTTCAAATATTTGTTATAATGGCTAATTTTATTGTTCCCCTTATAGAATTGGTAGTCCGCTAGGATCTGCGTGATGTTTTTATAATTTGAAAAAGTCCCGTTTATTTATAATAAATAATAATAACAAACTTGGGTTGCATAACAATTTTCTTCAAATTCACTTAATTTTTTCCCCCATAAATTAACGGCACAGTTTCAAAGTATTAAAAAAATAACGCAGACCCAAGTGGACAACATTCTCTCATTCTACACGGAAAAAAATCAGCAATTATAATGAGTATTTTAAGCGAAAATGTGAGAGTATTTTTAATGGTAGGCATCGTTTTGGCTAAGCCTTAATGCGACACCGATGGTACAATTTCCTCCCTGCATCAAAACATTAAAATCAAAAAGTTTTCAGTGCACTGAAGAGAAACACTTAGATGGTGTGTTTTCAGAAGCTTTTTAGGCTAACCGTCTTGTTTGGTAAGTGCAACACTGGACAATTTAGATTAAAAAGCTGCTTTCCTACGTAATTTCTTGAATTGTGAAATTAATGGTCGATAAAAAACCACTCGTCGCAAAAAAGAGGTATTTTACAATTAGCACTATCTGATCTGTTTCATTCTCTTGTTTTTCCTGTAAAAAAGCTGTTTTATCGCGCAAGCATTTTAAATTCAAATGCGCCAACATTAAAAGGGTGTTTCCAAGCGCCGCAAACAAAAAGCGGTTTAGTCGCGGCATTCAAATTTGACAATAATATCCTGATGTCCCATTGTGATTGCCATTACACTAAAATTGAAAACCCACCATCCTTTATGTGAACCTGCCAGAAAAAACAGATCAGAATCACTAGTGTTGGATAATTAACAAACGAATTAAGACAAGGAAAAAGCCACGACTGCGTCTCTCGGCTGCATGGGAAGTCGTTTTTTTAAAAAACAACAACTTCGAAACCAGCCTCCGATTTCCGACGGCAATTCAAGCAAAGCATTAAACCAAATCGAGCAATTAACGACGAGATGTGGGCATTAAAAAAAATGATTGATTTCCCGCGGTTAAGCTTGATCGACATACTTTTCGTGAGGTGTGTTTTTCAGACAACTTGTATGCTACAGGCTTTATTACTTATTCATCGCTCAATTTCCTCTTCCGAATCTGACATCCTGCTGTTTTGAAAATTATTACTGCCACCACTTAAAGCAAATAACCCAATCATTAGCTAATTTTGATTTATTTTCAGAGCCTAAAAATTATGCTAATCAGTTTTTTTTTTCTTTTTTCAATTGAGGTGTATATAGCAGTTTTGTCTAGAGAATGCGGTAGAGAAAAGACTGCTTTATATTTTTTCAGTGAATGCTGCTTTGCTGCTTGGATTTCCTGACTACTCAAGAAGTCTAAAGAGCAATGCAGTATTCTCTGAAGTAATATATATATATATAGTGAGTAGTTAAC